>JAFBJZ010000351.1:360000-522500 GCA_016785225.1 Psettodes erumei
GAGGTCAGATCAGAGGGATAAATCAAAAGCAAAGCTCAAACTCTGACGGATTTACACTTCAGTACTTTTTTAATCCCTGAACTCAAAGAGAAACCGTAAAGTTTTATGGTGTTCATAAAACTTTGAGATAAAAACAAGAAGAAAAGGAATAAAAGACACATGATTCACGCGATAAATAATATCTACACATATTTACAACAGCTGATTTACTGATTGGACGCTTATGTTCAGGAGGAGGATTTGGCGCCATCTTCTGTGCCAGACTTTTATTTTGAAATTAGATACTGACCCTTAAAAATAATTGCTAACACATGTCGACTGTAACTACCTGCATATATTTAAATTTATTACCGTTCTTTTGAGACCCATAGTAACTAATAACTGTAATAATTTAACAACTACCGTTTCCTTTAGAGAAACACCATTATTTTTTATGACTGTGAGAAATAATTATTAGAAATGGTCACATTTTAATAACCAATAATTAAATTTAAATGGAATTATTACATCTGTATTAAGTGCAATTTAATTATAAATAATTCTTAATAAGTATCATTTAGAAAATAACAAATAAAATACAATTAGGATATTTATTTGAAACCCATTGCAACTAATAATCATAATTAATAACTTACTACTTAATCAAATTATTATATATAAGAAAAATAAATACTATGTTTTAATAGCTATAGCTAATAATTATAAATAGCTGCATCATAATCTAGATTTATATATATATATATATATATATATATATAAGAAAATAGTATCTATTTTATGCCTGTTAGTAATACATATATAATAAAAGTTTATATTATATATATATATATATTATATATAAAAGTTTAATTATTTATTTATAACACTTGTTATAATGTTAATGTTTGTTCATAAATAAAGTCTCAAATTGTGAATATTTAACATTGTGTGCAGATACTGAGGAATTTAAATTTGAAATCACAGTTATTGATTATTAATCATAACACAGTGATTTGTGACCGAGTCAAACCGATGGCGCTTCCTTCATTATCACAAATAACGTCCCATGTGTCGGCGCCATAAAAAACACGTGTTTCTCCATCAGCTGGAACACAACTCGTCACGCGCTCCGCGTCCGTTTCACACGTCATCGCCTGCGTCGCCATCACGTCCGGCGCGCGCGCGCCACATTTTCACACACACACACACATATTTATGTGTTTGAAGATCCGAGCCGACGAAAGGGGAAGTTCAACGTTTCATAAGGACTGAGTCTGCTGACGAAGCCCGCGACACGTGACCGAAAGCTCCAGAGCAGCTGCTAAATGGACCTGTGGTGAGAGCGCCGGCATTGATTGGTCTTCTGATCGCGTTCTCCTCTGAAATGGGAGGAAGTGACGTAATTCAGTTAACAGCGACGACAAAAAACTTTTTATGTTTGATTACTAAGAGCTCATTAATGTATTGGCAAACAAGTAGAAGGCGTGTAAAAGAATATAGTTGTAATTACTGTACATTAATAAGCTTCTTATAGCTGCATCAGGGTGTGTTATATTTAGTTTATGAAATATTTGTATAGCAGAAAATAACTTTAAATAATTTCCCACCTCTTTTTTTAACCTGTACTTGTTTAGCGACTAAATCAAACGTCTTTTTTTTTTTCCTCCGGCCTCTTCCCGTAACATCGCAGCAGCAGCAGCAGCAGCAGAAGGCCGAGCACGTGCGCGCTGATGAAAACATGTACAGTGTATTATGAAAAAAATAAAAAAAAATTAAAAATCCAAAAACAAGAAATGCTGTGATCCGGCTCCCTCACAGCAGCCACTGGATGGGATTTATTAGCTGCAGGAAAACATCTGGGGCCACTTTTGTGCGTTTGCTCGGCCGAAACAACCTGTGGCAAAAAAAAAAAACCCAAAAAAAAAAAAACAACGCAAAACTATTTAATGTCTCACATGGAATCACAGCAGCCGGGGAGGAAGTCCCAGCTGTGTGTGTGTGTGTGTGTGTGTGTGTGTGTGTGAAGCAGTAATTCTTGCATTGGATTTCACAGCTATCATCATCATCATCATCATCATCATCAGTTACAGAGAGCGAGGGGACGCTTTCAAACACACATTATTACACAATCCAGTGAGTGTACACAGCTGTGAACTCTGGCATACTTTCACCACACACACACACACACACACACTGTGTGTGTGTGTGTGTGTGTGTGTGTGTGTGTGTGTGTTTCAGTGCATCATAAAAGGATAAAACCAGACAGGTAGTTTGTCGTCAGCTTCAGAAGGTTTTGGTTTTTAACGTTTCATCTCTGTTTCAGTTTACAGTAAATAAATGGCGTGTGGTTAAATCCCACAGTGTATGTATATATATATATATATATATATATTTACACACTTTTATATGTGTATTTGTGCTTACATTCAGAATAAATAACCATATACGTGTATTAACTAAACTACGGTTTCTTATTTCAGATCCGGTGCTTTTTAAATATTAATTTCTGGATTTTTTTTCCTGGATCCCTGTGAGTGAAATCTGTGTTTTCCAACAAATCCTGATTTCTAACATTTTTTTCTAATTTGTGTAGATTTTGTAATAATCTGCGCAGAAATTATTTCCTATGATTAGCAATTCATAGAGCAGGAAATCCTACTGTACATAGATTATATATATCAGGCTACTTAAAACCTGCTAAACATGATTATCTTTTTTTCTTTTTTTTGTGTTTACAGTTGTCATGTATGTTGTTTTACATGTTTCCAGTGTCGTATGTGTAAATATGGTTTTTATTCCCTGGACGTTAAAGACTCACGTTTTCTTTGGTCACATTCCAGTGGTTTTTGGTTTTTATCGGGCTCAGTGACGACCGTTTCACGTGCGGCCCGTTTACACGTCGGTCTGCAGGTCCAGTGATTTTCAGCTCCGCCCGCCCCACCCACCCCCCCCACCCCCAGCCCTACAGCTTCACACTCACACCCTCGGACGTGTCTGTCCTGTTTTGTCTTCCTGTCTGAACCCCTGTTGTTCGACCCGCTCTGGTCCGTTCTCTCCCCGCAGACCCGACACACATGGGGGGGCGGGGCGCTCCGGTACCGGGACGTCTTTGGTTCCGTGAGCGTCTACAGGTTCCGGTCCAGCCAGCGGACGTAGCTCTCCATGCTCCTCTGTCCGACGCGGGACATCATGGGCAGGAAGGCGAACACCATGCAGCCGTGGAACCCGTCCTCGTAGTGGTCGCTGGTCACGGCCACGCCGGCGTCCTGCAGCCGCTTGGCGTACATGAGCCCGTCGTCCCGCAGCACGTCGAACTCGCAGGTCATCACGTACGCCGTGGGCGTCCGCCCCAGGACCCCCTGCTCCGCCAGCAGCGGCGCCGCCCTCGCGTCCACCAGCGCCGGCAACCGGCCCACCAACCCCGGCGAGCCCGTCTCTTTCACCAGCGGCCGGAAGTTCTTCTTCCGCCGCCCCGGGAGCAGAGAGGTCCAGTCCAGTTTGGAGCGGGTGCCGGCGCCGATGGCCGCCTGGTCCAGGGAGCTGTGGTTGTTGGCGAGCAGGAGGGGCTCCAGGGAGGGGTCGGCGCCCAGGTACTGCAGCCAGAAGCGGGCCATGACGGGCCGGTAGAGGATGGGCACGGCCTGGTTCTGCTGGTAGGACGGGGTGTGGAAGTCCAGCGCCTGCAGCACCGGGTAGATCAGCGCCTGGGCCTTGAACCTGATGCTCAGACTGTCGTCTGAGCCGAGCTGTGGACGGGGGGGGGGAGATTTTTTAATATATTCAATATCTGTGTACACACCATGTTTTTTTACCCCGCGGGGGCGAGGGTAAAAGAGCGACGGGAACATTCCTCTTTTCTCTCGCTGAGTGTTTCATCCATAACTGTCGCGTTGCTAACGCACAACAGGCGTCTGGAACGGGAACAAACCCGCGCCGCTCTCCGAAACGTGTGAAAAGTGGCATTTCTGGGCATCCGTGCGTTCGTTTTGCTCACCTCCTGCGCCACGGCGGCGGCCAGGTTCCCTCCGGCGCTGTCCCCGGACACGCACAGCCGCTCGGGGTCCATGCCGTAGCGCTCCAGCACCGGAGCGGAGAGGAAGGCCCGCGACGCCGCCAACGCGTCGTGGTACTGGTCCGGGAACACCGCCTCCGGAGCCAGGCGGTAACTACGGCGACAAGGGAGACGACGCCGTTACACAGCGAGCTGAAACGCCTCTCTCGTCCGAGCGATCTCACGACGCACGTACTCGACGGACATCACGACGGCGTCCAGATCCTCCGCCATCTTCCTGCAGAGGAGGTCGTAGGATCTCATCCCTGTGAAGCAGGTAAACTCAGTCACGGCATTATTTAATTTGAAGGAGAACGTTTCCTAATTAATTTAAAAAAATTTCTAAACCGCCACTCACGGCCGCTGCCGAGGGCCCACCCCCCGCCGTGGAAATACAGGACCGCCCTTTTCGGCCTCTTCCCGCCCTTCGGCCGGAAGACTCTGGCGGGCACGCCGCCCAGCGCCGAGTCGCTCACGTGCACGGCGGCGCAGGAGCGGGCCTCGATCACCTCCACCCAGGACACCACCTGGTTCAGCAGGTGGACGCGGTGGCACACGCCCAGCGCGTGAGCCACGTCGCTCTGGAGACACACACACACACACACACACACACACACACACCTGGTGAGCAGCGGTCACGCCGTGAACAGGGAGTTTTTTTAAGATGGCGGAGTCGATCAGCCGCTCCCCGGCGGCGCCGCAGGGGAAGGCGTGCACACCTGAGCGTTGAGATTTACAGTAGGTGTGCGGGATTAGGAGATTAACGCGAAACAAACACGTTACGTCAGCGCTCGGGGGCCGCTGCGGGTACAGATTAACCGCCGATCAGAAGCGGGGGTCAAAGGTCACGTCCCGATTCTCACCGCCCGGGATCATTCGGACCAGCCTACTGTACCAAACTACTCTCACCTCAACACATTTATCTCTATTCTATCAAACAGTACACAGTATATAGTACATATAGTATAACATAGTACAGTCCAGTAGTACGCTAGGATTTAGTGCAGTACTGTAATAGCTGTAGTATGGTGGACTATTTCAAAATACAGTATTAGTATATTGCAGTAAATTACAGTACACTATAGTGGTATACCATAGAATAGAGTGTAGTACAGTATACTACAGTAGGGTATAGTAGTAGTATAGCGTTGCTATAGTTACATAAATTTTGCTGTTTATGTTGACAGACATTTGTAACGCGGAGCTTCCTCCCCGGCTCCCCTCGCATCAACCTGTCCGCCTCAGCCCTCACCGCCCGCGGCATCCCTCCGCCCTCACCGCCCGCATGAAGCTCCGGAACAGCGCGTCCAGCAGCATCAGCTTCCACGGCTCGCTCACGCCGCTCGGCAGCGGCAGGTAGACGTAGTAGGCGGCCGCCGACAGCAGCACGGCCGCGGACACACCGAGCCTCATCGCGGCGCGCTCGTACGGGATCGCCCTCCCCCCCGCTGGTCCCGGGTTCGGCTCGGCGGCTCCGCGAGGGGATCGACGAAACACCGGGGAATGAACCCGGTTTCAAAATAAAAGCCCCGGCGGCGGGTCGCCGTCGTGACGCTGCCGCCGACGAGCGAGCGGAAACGCCGTGATTTTGAAATTTCGTTCCAGGAAGTGAGGTTAGCATTGCGTAACGCGCGTGCTGATGGGAAATGTAGTCCCTTACGTAAAGCTTATAAAACAGCGCGTTATGTCATATTATTTTTTAACGCTTTCTCCACTCTGTCTGCTGCAACGATCTAATCAATTAAAAAGTCGAATCAATTAAATTAATTTTAAAAAGTCTTTTGCGTAGGAGGATTATTTTAAATATGTTTTTTAAAACTCAGTTGGTGACCATTATATTCACCGTCAGTCTGAAAAAGTTTGTGAATCCAATTTTAAATTTCATTTCCAGTCCGACGCATGTGTGTGTTCGTTGGTTCAACAGCGGGAAACACACACACACACACACACACACACACACACACACACACACACACACACACACACACACACACAAATCTCGTCAAGCACAAAGTCCAGTTTTACTGCATCCAGTCGAGCAATACTTTACTGTAAATGAAGCGAAGATGATCCGAGTTTATTCCGCCCTCTTCTGGAGAGTTACTGAACTTTTTTTTTAAGTTAATGATCTTAAAATCAAAATCCACCATGTTCTGTCAAGTGGATGAAATTACAGGAGGTGACCAAATACTCCCTCCTGGTTTGTTCAGATATCTAAGAGGCACATCCAACATTAGATTCCTAGGTTCAGGTAAAGGTCACTGAGCAACTCGTGCCAGCTGGTGTCTTTTTGTCACAATGAGGTGGAACACCCCTGTCAGGTAACTGGCCACACCTGTGTCCCATTAGACAGGATGTATTTAAGGAGCTCCACTGACTGTAGGAGGACATGCTGCTTTCAGTCTGGTTCAGTTGGGAAGTTTGGTAGCAGCTGACAGGACAACTGAGTTTGTCGCTTCACCGCCATGGGTGTTCTCTTACGGTAACTTATTGTTTGTTTTAGTTGTTCAGCTTGCTGTCAAACCATGTAGTAACTCTGATGTCTTTTGTAGATGGTTGCTGTTGTCCTTGCTAACTGTAGGGAAACATCAAGCAACTGGTGAGTCTACTAAGTTGTGACATGATTTTTAATTGGGTGGAGTTGTGGACTAAACCTGTTTGTGTTTTTTTTTTTTTAAAACAGCTTACAGTACTGGATCTGTTACTCATGGCACTGATGAAGTGATTCAAGTGGTTTATCAACCTGGTTCAAGTGGATTTAACACATGGGACTATGCTTCATGGTGGTCTGGGCCACATGGTGGTGCTGATTCAAGCTCTCATGTAAATGAGGCAAGTAGCAATATGACACAGTTGGTTCTTATTGCACTCAAAGGAAGTCCATGACTCTGTCATTACTGAGTCTATGCTCTACAACCACAGGTAGAAACAGCTCAACAGCAGCAGCCTAGCTTCCTGACGCAAGTGGCCCAGCCTCCCCTGCAGCAGCAGCCCCAACAGCCTAGCTTCCCAGTGCAGCATCCTAGCTTCCCTGCACAGGTGGCCCAGCCTCCCCTGCAGCAGCCCAAGCCTCCCCAGCAGCCTAGCTACCCAGTGCAGCAGCCTAGCTTCCCTGCACAGGTGGCCCAGCCTCCCCCACAGCAGCCTAGCTTCCCTGCACAGGTGGCCCAGCCTCCCCTGCAGCAGCCCAAGCCTCCCCAGCAGCCTAGCTACCCAGTGCAGCAGCCTAGCTTCCCTGCACAGGTGGCCCAGCCTCCCCCACAGCAGCCTAGCTTCCCTGCACAGGTGGCCCAGCCTCCCCTGCAGCAGCCCAAGCCTCCTCAGCAGCCTGGCTACCCAGTGCAGCAGCCTAGCTTCCCTACGCAGGTGGCCCAGCCTCCCCCACAGCAGCCTAGCTTCCCAGTGCAGCAGCCCAAGCCTCCTCAGCAACCTAGCTTCCCGGCGCAGGAGGCACAGCGGCCAAGCTACCCAGTGCAGCAGCCTAGCTTGTGGCGCAGTGGCCCAAGCCTCCCCCCCAGCAGCCTAGCTTCCCAGTGCAGCAGCCTAGCTTCCCTGCACAGGTGGTCCAGCAGCCTAGCTACCCAGTGCAGCAGCCTAGCTTCCCTGCACAGGTGGCCCAGCCTCCCCTGCAGCAGCCCAAGCCTCCCCAGCAGCCTAGCTTCCCTGCACAGGTGGCCCAGCCTCCCCCACAGCAGCCTAGCTTCCCAGTGCAGCAGCCCAAGCCTCCTCAGCAACCTAGCTTCCTGGTGCAGGAGGCACAGCGGCCAAGCTACCCAGTGCAGCAGCCTAGCTTCGTGGCGCAGTGGCCCAAGCCTCCCCCCCAGCAGCCTAGCTTCCCAGTGCAGCAGCCCAAGCCTCCTCAGCAGGTGGCCCAGCCTCCCCCGCAGCAGCCTAGCTACCCAGTGCGCCAGCAGGTAGCTCAGCCTCCCCCCCAGCAGCCTAGCTACCCAGTGCAGCAGCAGGTGGCGCAGCCCAAGCCTCCTCAGCAGCCTAGCTACCCAGTGTGGCAGCAGGTGGCCCAGCCTCCCCCCCAGCAGCCTAGCTTCCCAGTGCAGCAGCCCAAGCCTCCTCAGCAGGTGCCCAGCCCCAGCTAGCTACCCAGTGCGCCAGCAGCAGCCAGCAGCCTAGCTACCCAGTGCGCCAGCAGGTGGCCCAGCCTCCCCCGCAGCAGCCTAGCTACCCAGCAGGTGGCCCAGCAGGTGGCCAGCAGGTGGCCCAGCCTCCCCCAGCAGCCTAGCTACCCAGTGCGGCAGCAGGTGGCCCAGCCTCCCCCGCAGCAGCCTAGCTACCCAGTGCGCCAGCAGGTGGCCCAGTGCGGCAGCAGGTGGCCCAGCCTCCCCCCCAGCAGCCTAGCTACCCAGTGCAGCAGCCCAAGCCTCCTCAGCAGCAGCCTAGCTTCCCTGTGCAGGTGAATATTCAGATTTGTATAATGACCTGACTGTAGTCAATTTTTGGCTAAACCAATTTCTGGTGCGGGTTCCAGGCACAGCGGCCCGCCAAGGTCCCCAGGTTCCAGGCACAGCGGCCCGCCAAGGTCCGGGGGCAACGACCCAAGGTGCCCAAGCGCCATTTTTACCGGTCCCAGCAGCTGCGGAGATCATGAGTGTCTCGGCAGTCCAACTGCAAGCTCAAGTAGCCTCCAGCCGATCAGTTTAGCCGCTGTATTGACCTGTTAATAAAAAAAAATTTGACACTGCTTGCTGCATTTTTGTTGTTGTGGCCATAAGTTGAACTTGAAATCCTACGAGCCGCCTGACACTATGGTTCTAAAGTAATACTAGATTCACCTGCTGTGAGGGTGTAAGTACACTTTCATTGCTCAGGATGCTTCAGTGCAAATTTCAATGGAAGGCTTGTGCAGCAGATTTGGCCAGTCAAGTCAACTGACTCTTTGAAGTTTGATTTGACAGCTGTTGACTTGATGACTGAGGAGCAAGGGCTGAACAGAGGCAAAATATGGGTTTGGGTATTAGGCCTGAGAAGCCTTAATCACATTCTGTTGATATGTCAGGCTCTCATATTTTCACAGCTTGTGTCTTGTCACTTTGTGAGTGGTGCTTTAACTTAATTGGTCAGTTTATCCATAAAATAAAAATGTAAGATTTGGTCTTCTGTAACAAAGTTTGTAGGGTTGTGAAATTTATTTCACAGCAACTTGGAAGTCTGAAATTTGGGGCAATGTATTGTCTTGATTTGTTAATGTAAAACTTTTCAACTTTTATTCATTATTTATCAATAAGTGCCAGTTTATCCCCTTTTTGAAAACCCGTTCTTATCCCTTGTTTCGAATATAAAACTTGTAAAGTGTAAACCCATTTTATCCCGTTCACACGGACGTTAAACCGTCTTTATCGCTCATGCGACCTCCTCACCGCCAGGGGGAGGGCTATTTTACCGCGTTACGCTGAAGCGGAAGCCGACATGATGACATCTTGTCGCTCCAATCGAATGACGGAACGCCCCGCCCAATCAAACGAATTGATTTAAGTTTTGTGGGCGGGACCAGAAGTAGCCGTTTAAATGAATTTCATTAGCTGCGATGTCAAACATTTCGCCGACACGACTCTTTTCTTTGCGCTTTAAAAAAAGCCACATGAACGTGTGCGTTTGAAAATTCACGTCACATTTCGAAACGGCGTTTGCTCCGCGAAGCTACATCTGCGCCGTATATCTTTATTCCTCTTCAGGTAAGTTTGAATCCAGCTCTCGTTTAGCTCGTATGCTAATGCTAATGCTCATCGGCGCAGCGAACAGCCGGGCTAGCAGGTGATCGGGCTACATCTGACAAAACGCGCCGTCGGGGGGACGGTTTTCTCTCGGTTTTGTTGTGAATTTAGTGCAGTTGGGTTTCATGAGAATCACCCATGTCCTCCTTCCGTGTCGCCAGAGCACGTTTGGGCTCTGCTCGGGTGTTTCCCGGCCCATTTTCGCAGCGCCTCCGTGTGTCCGCTCAGTGGTCGCCATGGGGGAGGTGGAGCTGTCCTGCCGGGCCTACGTCAAGATGTACCTGCACGCCTGCCTGTTTCCGCGCTGCAGCATCAACGGGCTGCTGCTGTCGTCCGGCTCGGCGGGCGGCGCCGTGTGCGTGACGGACTGCGTGCCGCTGCTGCACTCCCACTTGCCGCTGGCCCCCGTCACTCAGCTGGCTCTCACACAGGTATGGGGATGCGGACGCGGTCCCTTTACGACTCTGGCTCTGTGTTTGGGCTCGTGGTCCGACTCCGGGACGAATCCGGGACCGATCAGATGTCTCTCTGGCCGGGATTATGTGACGCATGAGAATCTGAATCTGTGAGGAGCCTCACATTTCTGCACGCTAATGTCTTTCCTTCCAAATCCCCGCTGCGCCAATGATCCAAAAGCTTGCAGAAATTTCCACTATTGTGACATTTGTATTTTTTTTTTGCCGTGCACCAGAGTTTCGACACGTCTTCACTTATTGGGAAATCAGAGAAAAGAAAACAGAGATACACAATCTGGCTCAGCAGGGAGACGAAGACTGGATGTGTAAACGATGATTAAATCACAGTGGTCGGTTAGATGTTGTAAAAACATATTAAAAAAAAACCCCACATCTTACAAAGACATCAGTGTAATGACTGATGCTGCAGAACAACAGATGACATTGAGTCTTTGAAAGGAAACCAACTTTAATGGTTCCCAGATCCTCTGGAACTTGTCCGGGTCTCCGGCCAAGTCGTTTTCTCCGGAGATGATCCGTGATGTGGAGCGGAGCGATAACATCCAGGCCCGCGCCAGCAAAGAGAGACCGGTTAAAAAAAAATGTGTGTGTTGAGAATATCCCCAGCGATCCAATTACACATGTCAGATAACAGCGTTTATGGATGAAGTTACAGGACAAAAACCACAGACGTTACTTCAGACGATGTCGGCCGCGGGGGAAGCATTCCTGAGATTTTGTCAGCGGCAGGAATCTTGGCTGGATGACGTTCCCGTTTTTTTTTTTTTAACGTGCAGTTGTGTCCCGTCTCCTCCAGGTGGACGTGTGGTGCTCGCAGACTCAGCAGAGGATCGTGGGATATTATCAGGCCAACGCCTGCGTGTCAGACAGCAGGTGAGTGTTTCCAGCCTCGGCTCGTGCTCAGACTTTTTCCGAACTGTTCTGAACTGAACTGAACTTTCACAGCCCGACTCCGTGTGCGCTGAAGATAGCTGATAAGATCGCCGAGCAGTGTGACAACGCCGTTTTGTTAATGGTGAGTAGAACTTTCATTTCTCTGACAAATATCATCATCACAGACCGAATCTGTGGGCTGAAATGGGATAGTGAAGGATTTCTTCATAAATAAAAATCACATTGTTGATGAATCGTTTGCTTCGTTTCACAGCTCGACGGCAGCAAGATGTCTCCGGACTATCGGGTTCCTCCCATCGTCATGTACGAGCGCAAAGATTCAAGATGGATGCTGAAAGATAAGCACACGTAAGAGACGCTGTGTGTGTGTGTGTGTGTGTGTGTGTGTGTGTGTGTGTGTGTTAACTCTGACACGCCCCTGCCGTCCGTCTCCGTCCAGGATCATGCTGAGGCAGTGGGAGGAGACCCGGGCGATAGCCGGTCAGATGCTGGAGTCCGGCGATCACATGCTGCTGGTGGATTTCGACAGCCACCTGGATGACATCACAAAGGACTGGACCAATCAGAAACTAAACACCAAGATAGCGGAGCTCGCCTCGCCGGCCAACGGGACCATCTAACTTCTGACCCGCTCGTACTGGAGCCCGGATTTATTTATGTTGTGACCCCGCGCTGCCATCATGTACAAATGTGATTATTATTATTATTTTTTTTTAATAACCCGACACGAACACGTGTTCACGTTTTAGATGTTTATTTTTTAATGCCTTTTGTTGACTGAACAGGGACACAACGTAGAACATGCATAAATAACAAAATATTTACAACTTGGTACATCTCTGTGACACCCACACCCCCCCTGACTGTACTTTGTGGTCCAGTCCTATCGCGGGCTGATTTCAAGGAAAAGTACCACATGTTACTAAAGCACCTGTGGACAAAATAACAGAAACACCTTAATGTATAAAAGTCCTGCGGTAAATGTTTGTTCCCCGTCGACCAGCTGTCGTTTATTCAGGTTCCCGCTCCAGGTTCGGTTGAAGGTTTGACTGAAGGCGCTAGTTTGTGTTGTGGCGTGTTTAATAATAAACGCGGCAGGGCAGGCGAACGTGAAGACGCGACTTCCCGTCTCATCCGCTGTGAACTTGTTTTGGTTTTAATCTGATTCCGCGTGTCGCTGCAGTTAATTACAATAAAGTGTCCCTTCATTCACTCTCACGTGTTGAGGTTTCTATAGTGCTGTAGTATATAAACATGGAAAAACAGTCACGCGTTTAAAGAGACGACCCCTCAAGTCGCAGTGTAGTGCTTCCAGTTTGTCCCGTCGTCTCTGAGGGGACGTGAGGGGACGTGAGGAGACCAGGTCCAGGGGATCTGCAGTCCTTAAGTGTTGAAGCTTCAGCATCCTAAAGGTACCTATATGTTTCCTAAGTGCTCAATGTTGTTATTTTTTTTTTGTGCCGACTAAAAAGTCAAAAAGTGTTTGACTGGCTTCAATCTGCAGGTTTGTCTCTTATGTCTCAGAAAGTCCCGCAGGCGACGGACTCGGCCTCCGGCGACGGCACGGTGACCAGGTTCAGGGTGATCTCCCCCAGCGGGGACTGGCTGGCCAGGGACTGGAGGATGGTGATGGACTCGAACAGGGACCGGGTGCTCTGGACCTGCTGCTCGGCCCACGGCAGAGTGATCTGCAGATGAGGGAAGCTGGTCGTTACCGCGGGCGACAACCCGCTTCGCGGTTTGGTCTCGATTCTCAGGGGAATGGAGAAAAAGTGCGAGTTGCTGCAAAAAAAACGTCACTTAATTATTTAAAACGCGGGACCGTACCTGGACGATGATGAGTTTCCGGGACACGTCCTCGGCGCCGCTCAGCTCTTCGCCGAAACACAGCGTGACGCCGCACTGCGGGGGCTCGCCGCCGTTCGAACGGTAGTGGTCCAGCTCTGAACAGGAAGCGGGTTAAACACAAATCTTGACGTGAGGCTACGTGTAGCGAGACGGGGGGGCCCGCGGGCCGCAACCAATCAGGGCGTGGTTTAAACCCGGCGCCACTCACGTTGCTTGAAGGCGTCTTTGCTGAAGAGCAGAACCGGATCGGTGTTTCTCTCCATCTTGTGCAGCCCCGGCGCCGTCACGTGCGGCCCCGTCCAGAAGACCCGTCCCTGGCAGAACCTCTTGCCGTACACCCCCTGCGGCGTGGAGGTCAGCACCACCCCCTTCTCCATGAAGGGCAGCAGGGTGGACAGCGCCTGCTGCTCCTCGCCCGGCGGCAGCGTGGAGGGCGGCTCCGGCAGGGGGATCCGAGGGAACCCGCCCTTCAGGACGGCCGGCGTCGGCGGGACCAGCGAGGACGGCAGGTACGTGATCCGCACGTCGGTGCCCTGGATGTGGCGCTTCAGAACCTCCTGTCCTAAATACAGAACCACCACGTTGAAGGAGTCCTGGACTGGAGGCAGAAACAGAGAGGGGGGAAAGGGCTTTAACTTTCAAAATAAGAGACGTCCTTTCAAAATAAGCTGCAAAAAAAAAAACCCTGCACAAAACCTCCTCGCCCTCAGAGACAGTTTAGGTTTCTTCTTACCTCCTTCGGGAGCGGGGACGCTCTCCTCGATCCGCACGTCCAGCCTGATCTCGTCCATCACTGCGGAGACAGAGACGGAGACGGACGTTGAGACGTGGAAGTGATAAATCCGCGGTTCGGCAGCCGGAGCAGGAGATCTGATTTGTCGGCAGATAAATGTGACCGGGCGCCGAAAACAGACCCAACCTTGTTTCAGCCTGTGCTGAAACACAGTCCTGTGTGTGCTGGTCTGGGATCAGATTAGCAGACGGGTCAACTCACCGCCTGTCTGAAGCGTGGCGCCGGCGCCGCTCAGCTGGACGGGCTCCTCCATCTGGAGGGTGACGTCACTCTGCAGCAGAACGTCCTGGACACACTGAGGGTCAGAGACATGGGGTCGGATCCCTTTCTTCTTCTCTAATTTAAATTGGATGTGTTGCAGCTGCATGTCAGAGCCCCCCCCCAACACACACACACACACACACACACGACTCACCAGCTGAGACGAGACCGCCTCCACCTTCATCTGCTTTGTGTGGCAGGCACCGTCAGGCTCCGCTTCGCCGCTCCTCCTTTTCGACTTCCTGCTGGTTTTTTCTCTGCTTTTCTTTTCCGGCATCATCAAACCTTAAACGCACAGAGACAAAAACAACATGGCGGCGATCTCAGTGAACATCTGATCGGCCCGGCGCTGAACCACGTGAGCGGGGCCGAGTTTGTTCGGGCGTTGACGTTGGCTGAACTCCACCACCCCGCCGACGAAGCAGGAAGTCACTCGATCTGTTTTGGCCTTTGGCTTTGATAACGCTGCTCGTCTCTGTAACCCCACCCAGTGTTTTTCACACGTTTTAAAGGCACATTACAACATTTATAATGACAATAAATGGGTGAAATGCACTGGAGCTCCATTAGTCGGACTTTGGCCTGGAGTCTCTGGGGCACTCAGGCAGTTAAATGTTTACAACAGAAGACGGAAGAGAAAGGGAAGACTGAATAAATGAAGGTGACATGTAAAGTCTGGTTCTGACCGTAACACACAGGAACACAATCACAATCCCACTGGAAATACTGGTTTGTGTTTGGTGAGGTGTTGACACAGTGATTTGATGCTTGTGTGAGCGGACGTGGACCGACACACATTGATTTTTGTAAGGAACTAAATTTGGTCGACTAAATAAAACCTCCAAATGTTGGGAAACTCTTCTGTTTTTTTTTTTTAAACTGAGCGTGTAACGTTTACATGACTCATACTTTCTGGATGTTTCTTCACGCTTCTCTGATTTCGTCTTTTCCTGCAGGTTTTGCCCTGGACGTGGACAGAACTGGACAGAACTGGACCGGACTCGGCCGTGGAGCTGACGTGGACAACAGGTAACGTCGTAATTAACCGACAAACCTGCAGATCCTCACGTTCAAGAAGGGCCGGCGAGCCCAAGAATTATTCCGTCGAGGCCTAATCCTAATCAGATTAGGTTTTTATAAAGCAAAGGGGTTCCTTTGGGGAAAGGCTCACCCTGCTCGCTGAACGGGACCAGGCGATAGACCTTGTACGGCTCGGAGATGTCCAGCTGGGCCCGGTCCATCACCTCCTTAAACTCTGGGCTCTTGTTGAGGGCGCAGCGCAGGCGGGTCTTCCAGGACGCCGGGTTGTCCTGACCCCCCTCTGTCAGCTTCCCTTTGAACTCGGCCCACGCCTGCGGAGGACGCGCGTCTTTTTTTTGTTAAAGGGCAGTTACGCTTTTATTTCAGAATGAGAGCGACTCGAGTGTCGCGCGTCCGGACCTTGAATATGGCGCCGTCCTCGTCTTTGCGGAAGTCCTGTTTGCCCGCGTGTTTCCACGGGATGCGGAACATGGTTTTGGCCTCGTCGTCCCACACCAGCCCGGGGTATTTTCCACTGCTGACCTGCCGCCATCCACACACACACACACACACACACACACAGATGAGTCAGATTCACACACTACAGTTTGACGCCCTGGGTTTTACCTCTCAGGCAACGCACAGGTTCCCCCGCACCCTGTCATTGGTGGAGGCCGTTGGGCCCGCACGCAGCCTGCAGGTTTTTGCACGTTTTAAATTCATATATTTAATGTTATGTACCCATCAGTCAGTGATGAGGAACTATTACTGATTATCAGGCACTTGGTATGAAAATAGTTATATATAAATAACAATTTATCTATGGGTCGATCCAGTCCTGTAACAATCAGTGGATTAATCAACAAATCAATCGACAGGAAATTAATTAGAAACTGTTGCTGCTTCCAGCTTCTTTGTCATATATTATAGTAATTATCATGAGTATTTTTCACTCATCTGTCATTTTATGGAGCGAACAATGAATGTAGAGAATATTGATTATTGAACTGATGATTTAAAAAATCATCTGTTAAGATAAATCCATTTTTTGGGTAAACCAGAAGAATTAAAATGTCAGTAACCCCTAATTTTTAATCCTGAGCCCTAAATCCCTCCCCTCCTTTTTCCCTTTCCTTACCCCCCCCCCCACCCCCCCCCCACACACACACACACACACACACACACACACACACACACACACACACACACACACACATACCTGCTCCACGATCCAGGAGCGCAGTCTGCGAGTGGAGCGCATTCTCCCTGCGGCCATGACTCTTTTTAAAAGCTACAATAAAAACAACAAAACACCATCACACTCATGACCCGACATGCCCCTTTAATGACGCTTCATTCATAACAAGTACAGTAGGCCCCATCACAATAACAGATAATAAATCACAATGAAAAGGTTTAATTAGTAATTATTAGTTACACGTGTCGATTTAAGCCGCGTGCGCGCAGCTTCATCGCATCACGAGCCATGAGAGTAAAAAAAAACAACTCCCACATAGGGGGAAAAATAGTTTCTAAAATTAACCACAATTTAAACGGAGTCTGGTGTAAATAAGAAAGCGGCACTCGGCAGCCGCTGCGCCGCTTTACAGATATTTATGTACGTACATCGAATACAGATGTGAGAAATGAGGAAGTGGCGCTAAGTTTCGTTTACCTCGGTTGTGTTTCCTCCGCGCTGCGTGCGGACCGCCGAGCCTCTGCTCTCTGGTCCCCGCGCCGCGGACTCCGCTGCCTTTCAGCAGGCGCTCCCTTTCCCAGAAGTCACGTGACTTCTGGGAAGCGACGCGCGTGCGCGCCACCAGGGGGCGACAACGGACGCACAGACGCGACGACAGACCTCTGGTTTGTTTGTTTGTTTGTTTAAAGGTTGTTTTTTTTACCCCCCAAAAAAAAAAAAAAAAAATTTAAAAACCCGTCGTAGAATTTAATATTTTATTATAATTTATTATTATTATTCTTATAAATTTATTTTATTATTATTATTATTATTATTATTATTATTATTATTATTATTATTATTGTTATTTATTATTATTATTATTATTATTGTTATTATCATTATTATTATTATTATTATTATTATTATTATTATAAGACATGACTTTAAGTGAAATAACTGTCATGCTATGTGTGTGTGTTATGTCACCAGATTATTACTGGCTTTACTGTTGTGGTGAGAATCACGGTTAGTGAGAACCAAGACTTCAGACCACAGCGGTATGTAAAAAAAAATCAAAATTATTCATATGTTTGAATGGAGAAAGCAGCAGATCCTCATGACTGAAGAGCTGCAACCATGAAACATGACTTATTCAGCTGTGACGATCAAAACAGGTGCTAATTCATATTCATAATTGATTGACTAAATTGTGTGTACTGTTGAGGAGTGAAGAATCATATTTGATGTTTTTGTTAATATGAAAACTGAACTTGTAAAGTAACTAAAAGTTAAATGAAGGGCGGTAAAAGCACAATATATATATATACCCTCTGTAAAAGTATAAAGTAACACTGAAGTGAATGGTGGTAGACTCTTAATATGAATTTCCTAATTTCCTTGAAAGGACATCAACACATACACATTTCAAAAATAATCATTATTTATTGTTAATGTTTGAAGAGGAAAACAGTTATTTCTGATTATGTCAGGATACATATTCAGTTTATTATGTGGTTTTCATTCTAAGCATTAAATGTGTGAATATTCTGTTTTCTTTTGGAGGCTCCTGGATCAGTGACGGCAGAGAAGCTCCACCAAACCTGGGCAGAGTGTCGACCTGAGTTCAGGGGGCCATACTGGTGATCCATACTGGTGATCCATACTGGTGATCCATACTGGTGAGTCGAGTCCACCTTCACTCTCACAACATCCACAATCCATGTTTCAAAATAATCTTTATTTATTGTTTTTGATTCATCCATCCTGCATATCTTACATTTGAGACGGTGAAACATGCATTGGATTTGTTCTTATTCATGTAATGCTGCCCAAAATCACTACAATGATTCTGATTTTTAACATGCATATAGTGCAAGAGATGAATCATCGTCCGACCAATAAGGATTATTTTACCACATTCAACCCCATATCACATACATTCCTTTACATTTCTTTGACATCATGCATCACTGCAACGTGAAGACAGGCAGCCACATGAGCTAATGTTTCTAAGAAAGTAAATCACAAAGAACCTGCTCCAATAGTTTCACTTATACAAACTCATTCTCTCTTTATGATCAACAGGGAGAGAAAAGATTATTTTTCAACTGCAGATCCAAACAGACAGAAGAGAAGGCGACGTGTCGTCACACAGATGCTCCTTTCTCTGAGGCCAGCGATGACGTTCTGTCTTTACTTGTTACGAGGAACCTTTTCTCCAAGAGGAACCTCCATCAGTTTCTGTCAGGAAAATTACAAAAAACATAGTCCAGATCAAGAAAAAACACAGTAAAGGAAATTCACCAACAGTGGAAAAGCAGTTCAGCGTGGCTGGAAATACAGTATTCCCTGATGTTTTGAGGGCATTTTTTAAAAAAAAAATTTTTTGACATTTTTTGACTTTTTTTTTTCGACATAGTTTAGTATGTTTTTTTTTTGGGGGCATTTTTCTGACCTTAAAAAAAAAATGCAGTTTTTGGAAGTTTTAACACCTTTTATGCTAGTATGTCTTTTTTTTTTGGGGGGCATTTTTCTGACCTTCTAAAAATGCAGTTTTTGGAAGTTTTAACACCTTTTATGCTATGGGTGTTCATAAAACAGTATTCCCTGATGTTTTGAGGCATTTTTAGCAAAAAAAAAAATTTTTGACATTTTTGACTTTTTTTTCGACATAGTTTAGTAGTATGTTTTTTTTTTTTGGGGGCATTTTTCTGACCTTCTCTAAAAAACAAGTTTTTGGAAGTTTTAACACCTTTTATGCTATGGGGTGTTCATAAAACAGTATTCCCTGATGTTTTGAGGCATTTTAGCAAAAAAAAAAAATTTTGACATTTTTTGACTTTTTCGACATAGTTTAGTATGTCTTTTTTTTTTTTTTGGGCATTTTTCTGACCTTCTAAAAAATGCAGTTTTTGGAAGTTTTAACACCTTTTATGCTATGGGGTGTTCATAAAACAGTATTCCCTGATGTTTTGAGGCATTTTTAGCAAAAAATTTTTTTTGACATTTTTTGTTTTTTTTTTTTTTTCGACATAGTTTAGTATGTATGTTTTTTTTTGGGGGCATTTTTCTGACCTTCTAAAAAAAATGCAGTTTTTGGAAGTTTTAACACTTTTTATGCTATGGGGTGTTCATAAAACAGTATTCCCTGATGTTTTGAGGCATTTTTTAAAAAAAAAAATTTTGACATTTTTTGACTTTTTTCGACATAGTTTAGTAGTATTTTTTTTTTGGGGGGCATTTTTCTGACCTTCTAAAAATGCAGTTTTTGGAAGTTTTAACACCTTTTATGCTATGGGTGTTCATAAAACAGTATTCCCTGATGTTTTGAGGCATTTTAAAAAAAAAAATTTTTGACATTTTTTGACTTTTTTCGACATAGTTTAGTATGTCTTTTTTTTGGGGGGGCATTTTTTTGACCTTCTAAAAAATGCAGTTTTTGGAAGTTTTAACACCTTTTATGCTATGGGGTGTTCATAAAACAGTATTCCCTGATGTTTTGAGGCATTTTTAGCAAAAAAAAAATTTTTGACATTTTTTGACTTTTTCGACATAGTTTAGTATGTCTTTTTTTTTTTGGGGGGCATTTTTTTGACCTTCTAAAAAATGCAGTTTTTGGAAGTTTTAACACCTTTTATGCTATGGGGTGTTCATAAAACAGTATTCCCTGATGTTTTGAGGCATTTTTAGCAAAAAAAAAAATTCTGACATTTTTTGACTTTTTCGACATAGTTTAGTATGTCGTTTTTTTTGGGCATTTTTCTGACCTTCTAAAAAAATGGCGTTTTGGGGGGTTTTAACACCTTTT
This sequence comes from Psettodes erumei, assembly GCA_016785225.1. NCBI lineage: Eukaryota > Metazoa > Chordata > Actinopteri > Pleuronectiformes > Psettodidae > Psettodes > Psettodes erumei. The sequence goes on from JAFBJZ010000351.1 coordinate 380,037, forward strand.
ATGCTATGGGGTGTTCATAAAACAGTATTCCCTGATGTTTTGAGGCATTTTTAGCAAAAAAAAAAAATTTTGACATTTTTTGACTTTTTCGACATAGTTTAGTATGTTTTTTTTTTTGGGCATTTTTCTGACCTTCTAAAAATGCAGTTTTTGGAAGTTTTAACACCTTTTATGCTATGGGGTGTTCATCAAACAGTATTCCCTGATGTTTTGAGGCATTTTTTAAAAAAAAAAAAAAAATTTTTGACATTTTTTGACTTTTTTTCGACATAGTTTAGTATGTCTTTTTTTGGGGGGCATTTTTCTGACCTTCTAAAAAAATGCAGTTTTTGGAAGTTTTAACACCTTTTATGCTATGGGGTGTTCATAAAACAGTATTCCCTGATGTTTTGAGGCATTTTTAGCAAAAAAAAAAATTTTGACATTTTTTGACTTTTTCGACATAGTTTAGTATGTATGTTTTTTTGGGGGGCATTTTTTTTTTTTTTGGGGGCACCTTTTTTTCTGACCCTGATGTTTTGAGGCAAAAAAAATGACAGTTTTTGGAAGTTTTAACACCTTTTATGCTATGGGGTGTTCATAAAACAGTATTCCCTGATGTTTTGAGGCATTTTTTTTTTAAAAAAAAAAAATTTTGACATTTTTTGACTTTTTTCGACATAGTTTAGTATGTCTTTTTTTTTTGGGGGCATTTTTCTGACCTTCTAAAAATGCAGTTTTTGGAAGTTTTAACACCTTTTATGCTATGGGGTGTTCATAAAACAGTATTCCCTGATGTTTTGAGGCATTTTAGCAAAAAAAAAAAAAAAATTTTTTTTTTCGACATTTTTTGACTTTTTTTTTTTTTCGACATAGTTTAGTATGTTTTTTTTTTTTGGGGGCATTTTTCTGACCTTCTAAAAAAAATGCAGTTTTTTGGAAGTTTTAACACCTTTTATGCTATGGGGTGTTCATAAAACAGTATTCCCTGATGTTTTGAGGCATTTTTTTTAGCAAAAAAAAAATTTTGACATTTTTTGACTTTTTTTCGACATAGTTTAGTATGTGTCTTTTTTTTTTGGGGGCATTTTTCTGACCTTCTAAAAAATGCAGTTTTTGGAAGTTTTAACACCTTTTATGCTATGGGGTGTTCATAAAACAGTATTCCCTGATGTTTTGAGGCATTTTTAGCAAAAAAAAAAATTTTTGACATTTTTTGACTTTTTCGACATAGTTTAGTATGTCTTTTTTTTTTGGGGGGCATTTTTCTGACCTTCTAAAAAATGCAGTTTTTGGAAGTTTTAACACCTTTTTATGCTATGGGGTGTTCATAAAACAGTATTCCCTGATGTTTTGAGGCATTTTTAGCAAAAAAAAAATTTTGACATTTTTTGACTTTTTCGACATAGTTTAGTATGTCTTTTTTTTTTTTTGGGCATTTTTCTGACCTTCTAAAAAATGCAGTTTTTGGAAGTTTTAACACCTTTTATGCTATGGGGTGTTCATAAAACAGTATTCCCTGATGTTTTGAGGCATTTTTAGCAAAAAAAATTTTTTGACATTTTTTGACTTTTTCGACATAGTTTAGTATGTCTTTTTTTTTTGGGGGGCATTTTTCTGACCTTCTAAAAAACAGTTTTTGGAAGTTTTAACACCTTTTATGCTATGGGGTGTTCATAAAACAGTATTCCCTGATGTTTTGAGGCATCTTTTTAAAAAAAAAAAATTTTTTGACATTTTTGACTTTTTCGACATAGTTTAGTATGTGTCTTTTTTTTTTGGGGGCATTTTTCTGACCTTAAAAAAAAAAAAATGCAGTTTTTGGAAGTTTTAACACACCTTTATGCTATGGGGTGTTCATAAAACAGTATTCCCTGATGTTTTGAGGCATTTTTAAAAAAAAAATTTTGACATTTTTTGACTTTTTCGACATAGTTTAGTATGTCTTTTTTTTTGGGGGGCATTTTTCTGACCTTCTAAAAAATGCAGTTTTTGGAAGTTTTAACACCTTTTATGCTATGGGGTGTTCATAAAACAGTATTCCCTGATGTTTTGAGGCATTTTTAGCAAAAAAAAAAAATTTTGACATTTTTTGACTTTTTTCGACATAGTTTAGTATGTCTTTTTTTTGGCATTTTTCTGACCTTCTAAAAAATGCAGTTTTTGGAAGTTTTAACACCTTTTATGCTATGGGGTGTTCATAAAACAGTATTCCCTGATGTTTTGAGGCATTTTTAGCAAAAAAAAAATTTTGACATTTTTTGACTTTTTCGACATAGTTTAGTATGTCTTTTTTTTTGGGGGGCATTTTTCTGACCTTCTAAAAAACAATGTTTTTGGAAGTTTTAACACCTTTTATGCTATGGGGTGTTCATAAAACAGTATTCCCTGATGTTTTGAGGCATTTTTAGCAAAAAAAAATTTTTGACATTTTTTGACTTTTTCGACATAGTTTAGTATGTCTTTTTTTTTTTTTGGGGGGCATTTTTCTGACCTTCTAAAAAATGCAGTTTTTGGAAGTTTTAACACCTTTTATGCTATGGGGTGTTCATAAAACAGTATTCCCTGATGTTTTGAGGCATTTTTAGCAAAAAAAAAAATTTTGACATTTTTTGACTTTTTCGACATAGTTTAGTATATATTTTTTTTTTTTGGGCATTTTTCTGACCTTCTAAAAAATGCAGTTTTTGGAAGTTTTAACACCTTTTATGCTATGGGGTGTTCATAAAACAGTATTCCCTGATGTTTTGAGGCATTTTAGCAAAAATCAAGGATGAAAATGTTGAACTAAAAATATTTTCAAAAAGAAGTACAGTGCATCAAAAATTACTTTGGTGGCAACGCTGGTTGTTGTCGTCCTGTCATTCAACAAGGAACAATGGAAGGTGTGGAAAGTTCTGGACAATGAAATATTGAATAAACCTCTCCTGAAATTAAAAAAAATATTTTAAAAAATTCCATGACAACCTGTAAACACAAACAATGAAAGTAGCCTTTTATATGTCCATCACAAGAGTCTTTAAAATGTATAAATTGTACAGAAAAAAAAAAGAAATGCCAGGTGTAGATTCCCACAGCTATGTGTCCCTAATCCCTAATTTCAGTCTTTTACAGAAGAAAGAGACATTTGTAAAACAGACACCTTATCCTCAACACACCTGGGAGACTATGTGAAGCCGTTTGTGATTGATTGTATCTTGTTGCAGATAATGTCTCCTCTTTTTTTAAAATAAAGACAAAGTTGCTGCTTGAATGACTGTTAATGAATCATTACTTCATTCACATTGAGAGGAGTGCATTATTGCCATGAATTAATGTGAAGATCTCTAAGAAGTTTAGCAGCCTCCATCAGGCTCTGTGTTGCATTCTCCATCATGCACCACATTTTTGGTGTTAAGTTTATAGCACAAATTTTATTTTGCAAGGAAACCACAAAATGATGCAATTTCCACAACGTCAACCTCACATTAGCTTACCTTTCCAACATATATCTTTGCTGCTTTCAAGAGTCTGTTCCTGCCTCTTAACAATTGTGTCACTCCTCAGAAAGAACAGGGAGTAATGGCATAAGGAAGAAGAATATTCATATTTTCTTTGTGGAATAAGGGGGGTTAAATGTGGTCTTATTTTTTTAAAACCACAAAATGACACACATAGTACCTACAATGTGATGAAAATCATGTTCTTTTTGAAAAAGGACACAAACTTTTTCCCCGAGGGTTTAACGTTTTCTGTGTCTGGGATGGGTTCCTTTGGTGGAGTGGTATGGGGTGTATGGAGGGGGGGGATTTAAGGGGTTTTGTGGGTCTCGATGCAAAGGACGATGTACTCGTTGGAACAGCTTCGTGTCTGCTGGCCCAGGAGCAGACCTGAGGTCAAGCTGGATGACTGACCCATGACGGACATGTGGTCCGCTCTCCACATCTCGCAGTGTTTGTCCACCACTCGGAAACCCCGGCTGGTGGAGCCGTGCCAGATGCTCTTCTGAGGCCTGACAGACAGAAGACATGAGATATACACATGGAAGACAAAAGGGAACAAACAAAAAAAAACCACACACAAGCAGGTAAGGCAATCAATCAAGTCCACCGACCAGAAGGGGTCAGCTAAAACATCCCGGCCATCAAAGGAGTAGATAGGTATCCTGGAATTAATTGGCCCCCCGTCGCCACTGAAAACTGATTGCCAGTTCCTGAACATCACATCTCCCTGAACAAAGACACATAATGTGTGAAATAAAACCAGAAATCGGTATACTGGGAGGTATACTGGGAGAGCAAACTCACCCTGAGGTTGGTAACTGGCAGATTTTCACGGAACCCGGGGTAGACCACGTGCACCAGGTCTTGCCTGTGGGATGAAATGAAGGCACGGTAGTTTGGAGCCAAACCCATTGCCTTGGCCTGCTCATAACACATCCGGTCAACCATGTCGAGCCCCATCATGTCACCAGAGTGGGGCTGGTTCAAGGCTACCAGGTTGAGCTGGGAGGAAGGAGTTCAGAGTTAGTCCAGGTGTCCTCACAGGATACTTTAAACATGCTGTTTCACTGTAACCTTAAGTAATGACCAACTTACTATCATCAAAAAAGCTAAAGTCATCTACTATAACTATGAAAAGTGTAAGCACATTTGTTTAATATCCAAACAAAGAGAAATATGTTGTTAAAAGCTACAGAAATTATTAAAAGTCCTTTTAAAAAAGAGTGGACATAATGCATAATAGCTTAAACTGTATTAAACAGTAAACAGTATTTCACTGTAACAGTTAAGTCACTGCTTTTAAAAGTAATACAGTGTGATTTAAACTCACCCTCTCTTTAACAGAACTTATTCTTTCCATCGTGTCTCCTCTGATCTGATATGCAATTCGAGGCTTAAAGAAAAGTTGAAAAGAGTATGTTCAGTGGATGAACACAGGCCATATAAGATTCCACCAGAGCAGACGAAAGCCATAAAAATTAGTAAGATAAGTAGAGTACCTCATCTTGTGGTATGATATTATTGGAGAGGTAGATCAGACTGCCGAGCTGTGAGGAAAACAAACAAAATAAAACTTATATGAGCTCTATTTGCTCAGGGGTTAAGGTCAGCATTGTATTTTTGGTGCTAATCAGTTCAGCCTTGACCTACATGCAAGTAACTCTAAAAAGGTGGCAGTTCACTTTTCGCAGGAACAAAACCAACCTTTTTTTAAGTGATGCATGCAACAGCCAGTATTCTCTGCCAGGTTATATTTGACCCTTAATTTTTACATGCCTAAACTTGTAAAAACTAAATATAAAGGTTAATAACCAGACATTCATGTACACCCCTGACAGTTTAAGCACTAAACAGTTTAGCATCACATATCCTGTACAGTACAGGGTGATTTAATGTGGGATTGATCTGGAAATATAACACTTGTCCATGTCGGTACCTGAATCTCTTTCCATCCTTGGGAAACCTTGAGGAAAAGACTTCCTGTCACTGTGACGTACGCCAGAGTTCCCTCTGCATCCCTGATGGTCTCCTGCATCATACTCTCGCGGGTCGAGAAAATTTTCAGCTGACAAACAAACACAGAGAAGTCCAGGTAAATTTGCTGAAAGAGACTGTGTGTTGTGGTTGAAAGCTCTGGAAAAAGCTAGTGAGTTGACAACAGAGTAAGAAAATTTTATCAGAGAAATACAAACAAAAGAACGTGAAGTTGAAAGTTGTAGTTCTGAAGGCATCCTAAGGTATCCTAAGTGTAGGACCAGAGGAAACAGATTAACTTACAGACGCTGGGTTACTCGAAGATCCAGGAGGTCCAGGTGGTCCAGGAGGTCCAGGGGGGCCAGCGATGGTCAGAGCTGCCATAAAAAAATGTCATCACCTTTCTCACAAGCTCATAACTGGTTGTTTGATCTCAGAGACAAGAGCAGTATACAGGATTAAATTTAGCTTTAATCGTAAAACATGTGTAAGACTCATATTTGTACCTGAGCCATATCTCGAGGGTGACCCAGGGGGTCCCGGAGGCCCGGGTGGACCAGGAGGACCGACGGGACCTGGTCTCCCATAGCCTGGGATGCCAGATGAGCCTGGCACCCCGGGACGACCTGGAGGGCCGAGCACTGACTCTCCTTTCGGTCCCTGAAACATGTCAGGAAGATGTTACTGATTGATCATGTCTTTGTTGGAAAGACGATATCCGCTTAACTTTGACTCACCACCAGTCCTTGTCTCCCAGGGATACCTGGTAGTCCTGGCATCCCGGCCTCCCCCTTGTCTCCCTTCTCCCCTTTCATGCCCTGGTCACCTCTTGCCCCCTGTGATTACATACACAGACAAGAGACATGGCACATTAAACCAACATGCTCTCAGAAAAAGCCCAGAAAGTTTGACATGAAACTTACCCAGCCTCCTCTGGGAAGAAATGTATCTAGAAAAGACAAAACAGAGGAAGTAATTATTATGTAGGCTTAAATTTTTAGGATAAAACAGAGAAACAAAACAAAAGCAAAACAAAACGCCCTTCAGGCCTTCTTTAAAACACACCTGAGAAAGTTGTTTTTAGATCCTAATGTTTCTCTCTTGGTGATATTTAAACACATTTAACTTGAGTGCTGACTCACTTGGTGAAGCTGGCATCCCAGGAAGGCCCCGCTCTCCCTTTTCTCCCTTAAGTCCCGTCTGACAGTTTCCTTAGAGGCAAAAAAAACACAGTTGGAATTCACTCGTGAATTCTAATTTTGTTCTAAGATCCTGAATATTGTGATAAATATTCAATATCCAGCCTACCAACTGCAATGCTTCCATTGGGATTAAGCTGAAATGAGGGAGCACAAACATTAGCAGCCGTCAGTGATGACTGAACTCAGAGATCATAGTAGATTGTCAGGAAACAAATTAATCAGATTTACATTCCAGTAATTAGTCTGTTAATATTTGAATCAACATGCAGATGCAGATTGTCTGTGGATGTGATTTTAGCACTACCTCGTGGTGTTTATGGCACTGAGCCTTCACTTTTCCAGACTGGACATTCAGCATGCAGGAGAACTTTGGAACCATCCTTGAACAGTTCTGAGTGATAAAATGTTACAGAGAGCAACATGCACATCTGTACACATGTGTACACGTGAGGAGAAAGGAACGGAGGGTGAAGGAGTGCGTCAGTGTGTGTCCCTGACTGGGAATACCACAGAAACAGGAGCTACCGCTACATAAATTAGGATATCGATTACGCAGGCAACTCAGGGTTAATGAAGACGGACAGCTGAGAGGCGACTTAGTGTCGTGTCTGTGGACAACACGTCCATCTGGACAATAAATTTTATACAGCCTGTGTTGGAGAAAAATTAAGATCCACAGGTCACCCCCTCCATAGAGGACCATGGACAAAAAAACTTAATCAATTGATTACAAATCAATAGGATTTCATAAAAAAGAAACCTCTAACGAAGATCTCTAACACAGGCTGTAACAAAAGATGTTATTAAGACATGCTATAATAGCAATACGATTGTATACAGTGCATTCAGAAAATATTTCAGTTTTTCCTTTTCCCATAAAAGAATGTGGATTGATGATGATTTTAGCACAAAACGTGAAAGGAGTGAATACTCTGTGAATGCACTGTAGACAGAAACTTACAGCCATTTTGCAGTGGGGTCTGGGAGGGATGGGGAACACTGTCTTCAGAGGCCGGGGGAGGAGAGAGGATAGTAAGCATATAAAAAATAAAATATAAAATGTTTGTGTTAACCAAAGTGTGTGTATATGTGTGCTCTTACTCCTTTGGGGCAGTTGAAGATCCCTGGGCGGCCCGGCGGTCCAGGTGGACCAGGAGGTCCCTTAGAAGGTAGATGAAGAAATTATGTGATGACCAGAAAGGGAAGACTAGGTGCAATAAAACTTCATTTGTGCATCCTTCATTTGCAGATTCTCAACCTGTAGCTTTTGCATTATTACTACACACAAAGTGCAGTCTTTTCACTAGTTGTTAATGGTGGTGTGTGACTCACTGGCAGGCCAACAGAGTCCCCTCTCTCTCCTTTTGATCCCATCGGGCCTGGACGACCCTAAACAGACATTGTAGACACATTATCCCAAATCATCAAAAACGACAACAGGAAGGGAAGTTAGACTGGCTTTAACTTGAGGAAATCAGCTAGTTTGTTGACTGACTCGATGTGTGACAAACAGCAGGTGTATTGAACTTCAGCTATTGGTTGAGACATAGCAGAAGAAAAACAAAAGGAACTGAAAATTAAACAAGTATTTTTTTAACTTGAATCTCACGATCAAAGAACCTACGATTCAGATAACGTAAATGTTAATGTCTGCATGCCCTTCTCATCAGTTAATGGTTAAGTTTGGTGAGTTCATGGTACTTACGGCTCTTCCAGGAAAACCAAACTCTCCTTTTGGTCCAGGGGGTCCCATAGGTCCCTGTTAGAAACAAAACAAAGTGAATGATTTATTGCACCCTTCATCCACAGCAGCAGAGGCGACTGAGGTTAATGACGTTGTAAACCTTAAAAATAAAACTTTGTTGAATTTATGTTTCTTGCTTGCTGTCAATACTTACTTGAATTCCAGGGGGTCCGGGCACCCCACTGTCTCCCTACAGAAAAAACACATTTTTTAAATAAGCCATTTATATTAACATTAAAGTCATGCAACAGAATAATATGAAGGAAACTGGATCTGGAAAGTAAATGTTGTGACAGGAATCAGAACCTTGACTCCTTTGGGCCCTACTGGACCAGCCAGTCCTGACATCATCGCTCCATCTGCTGCAATGATGTGCCCTGGCTCGCCCTTTTCACCCTGCATGAAGAAGGAAACAAGCAAGACGCCCATGAACAAAACTGAACACGCATGTACAGAAAAATGGACTTGCTCTATACTGTGAGAACACAGGACACAGATGCTGGTTTCACCTGTTTTGTTTGCTTAGAAACAATGCAGATGGATGCTCGTCCCACTTACTTTCAGTCCCAAAGGTCCTTGAACACCTGGCAACCCAGTGTCACCCTTTGGACCCTGTGGTCCCTGCAGACATTCAGAGCATTAGTTAAAATTACCTCCATATGTACATGTCTGACTCAGTCATGCCAGTTACTTATCTACATGTTGTCAAATCCATGTTGGTGCACTCATTCATGTCACCTAAATTTTGTTGTCATGACATCAGGATAATTTGTTCCACAGAGGAGTTGTTTTTTTTTTGCCTGATTACTCACAGCAGTTCCCTGAGCTTCAAACATCCCCGAGAAGTTGTAGGCACCATCTGTATCGTTCAGCAGAAGCTGAAGAAGAGACGGAAGAAGTTTTACCAACATCAGCAGTGACCTCATGACTCTGGTTACACACTGCAGTTTTTACAAGGTCACTGTTGGTACTTCAAGATGCACTGCCTTGTAGTGAGTGAGCCTTAGGGCTGTGTTCAGGTGCTGCTTACATCCTGGAGATTGATAATGGGTCCCGGTGGTCCAGGTGGTCCTGGAGGACCTGGAACACTGAGTCCATCCTGTCCCTTCTCGCCCTGTAGACATTTTATAATTTCAGTATACAGCAAAACAGAATGCTTGAAATGTCTCCTTGATGTGCCCTTGATGGTTTTACCTTTTGTCCTGGATCACCTTTGTCCCCCTTCGGTCCCTGTAGATGGAACGAAACAAATGCTGTCAGAGCTGAACTATTAAGTTATTTTCTGTCTGTATTGTTGTATTTTGACAGGTATATCATTTAATCTTTTTTATAGCTCAGGTTGTTCCATTAAGTCATGTATTAGATGTGTGTCCTTACTCGCTGACAAGTGGAGATATGATGTAAACAATGAGCCTTTTAACAGACTTTATTCTGTCTCCATTCATGTGCAACAGTTATTAAAATTTTTTAGCTCGTACAACTGGTTTGCCAGTTTTCTATTATGGAGAAAGGCTCAGTAGAAGCAGCAACTGATGTGAACTATACGTAAAAGTTGACATTTTAATGACGCCATTAATCCACTGACTCAGTCGATCAGTCAATCCATTTTCTGACCTCTTTCCCTATTTGCCCCTCCAGTCCTGGAAACCCTGGAGGTCCTGCATCACCTGGCTCCCCCTGCAGAAACCATGAAGAAACCATCCATCACTGATACAACACAGCTAATGGTGAAATGCATTTCCAAGATTCCCATTCTGTGAAAAAAAAAAAAAAAAAAGAAACATTTCTCTCCAGTCACCGGTGAAACCACCTCATTATTACAAGGGAAATGCATTGTGATGTGTCATTTCCATAGGGAGATGAACAGCGTGAGAATGGGTCAGATTCAACAAGAACCACCACCTGGCAGGTCCTGACTCTTGCAGGAGGCCAAGGCCTGCTGCAAAAAGCTGACATCTCTCTAGAGGCTGTGTGGCCTTTCCTTTCCAGGTGTTTACTATGACCTAGAGTATATAGACTTTTAAGAAGCTTGTCTGATTCACGCTGAGATACGTCTCGTGGGGGAAGGACGGCTGAGCTCATAGTAGACTCACCTTTTGCCCCGGCTTTCCTGGAGAGCCATCTAAGCCATCTTTACCCTGCGAGAGGCAAAGAAAAACCAAGATTAAAATAAATTCAAAACCAACACTTCCCTCAACTGCATGTCTGAATATGTCTGCGATGATGCAGAACTAGTAAACAAATGGTTTCACTCCCTGTATGTTTTCCTGAATCTTAACCACAACCGATATACAGTATGTAATTTTTAACCCCTAAACCAAATCTAGCCTCTGATAAAGAAGGTTAGGACCTGAGAAGACAAGCTTTAAGGATCTAATGAGTGCACAGACATACAATAACGTGTTACCTTGGGTCCTGGAACTCCAGGGAGTCCTGCAGGACCCTGTGGAAAACAGTGGAATAGTAGAAAATCATACCCACTGATATGATGATTGACATTGTGAAAAAAAAACTTGAAAACAAAAGAATATGGTGCAGAGTGCTCGTTATGGTAACAGCTGCTTCAGCTCTACCTGTGGGCCGGTGGAGGGTGCGAAACCCCCATGCATCGCAGATCCTTCTAGGTCCTGCATAAGAAAAGAAGAAATTCATTCATTTTTCAAACTGTGAGTAAGAGATAATTGTCTCCAAAAATACCAGCTTTACCTCAAAGTCCAAGACCATGCCTTTTCCAGGGGGTCCTGGGGGCCCAGGGGGGCCGGCTGGACCCCTGGGACCGGGCTGCCCTTCCGGTCCCTCCGACCCGGGCAGGCCTGGGAACCCTGGAGGGCCCTGATCTCCCTGGAAGACAGATAACAAATTCAAAGTGTTGATTTAATCATCTTTGAAACAGTGGGGGTCCAAAAAAACCCTGCAATGTCCTGGTTAAATACCACACCAGGAACAATGCTAACGTTAAAGCCCAGTATAATCACAACTGCTAATATCAGCAATGGTGCTTCACTGCAGTGAAATAATCAGATCTTACCTTTGGTCCCGGTTGCCCGCTAACACCAGGCTCCCCTGTTAACAAAGAAAATGTAATCGAATAACGTTAAGTACAGCAGCGACAGGAAAGAGACGGTTTCTAGTTCGCACACAAAGGCGGAGCAGGGACTACAGCACAGACTTGTTTACACTCGGGACCTACAGCTTTATTAGTCCGCGGGGGTCACCTCATTAAGAGCCTGCTTCTTTGTGAGAGCTGGGTATTTAGTGTGTAATTGTTTTTTTGCTAACAAAGCGCTAAGAGCCCCACTTGAGGGAAATCAGATGGGGCTAACACAAAAGACAGTGCGGTATAAATCAGCGTGCAGGGGGGTGGGGGGGAGGGGTTTATTTCTTTGTCCATACATTAAATGCACATTCTTAGCCTCACCTTGTCTCCCTTCTCCCCAGCCAACCCTGGATCGCCATCTTTTCCATCTACTCCCTGCAAGAGTAGACTGCATTTATATTTCAGAATTTAGGAGAATTATATATATATATATATATATTACTAATTTGTGTGGGTTGTATAACTGTTGCTGTCATTCATATTGACATTCACATAACTGTTTCAAATTAAAGGACGCATTGAACAAAGGGGCTCAAAGGGCTCCCCGAAACTGAATTGAATAAATCTTTTAAACTATGGTAACAGTGAATACTGCAGAGCTGTGAGTAGTCCATTCACACAGTTAGTAAAAGTGTGTAACGTTTCCAAGACAAAAGACACATCTCCCCCAACAGATGCGACAGCTGAGACCATGTTCTGAAGCTCGTTTCCTGCAGAAACGCTGTTAGCTTTCTATGCTTTCTATCTGTGGATAATGCGAAAAGAACTTGACCTTTTACTGCAAAAATACACAAACACACACACACACACACACACACACACACACACTTCTACTTTCTCTCAATAATGAGCAGCTAGCAATGGCAGCAAAGCAGTGGATGAACATGGGGCTTTTGAATAAAGTTGGGGAGAAATACTGTCTTTTCAGCCCCTTGGCTTTTGAAGGGACCAGATGTTAATACCTGACCAGACCCTGAACCAGACCCAGACTCAGACTCAGACTCAGACCCAGACCCAGGCTCAGACCCAGAACCAGAGCCAGAGCCACTAAACCACTCCTCAATCACCTGAAAACAGAGGCTCAGTCAGCGGTGCCAAATGTTCTGAAGACCAGAGAGGCCTGGCGTCAGTTAGATAGATGAACTTCAAAAGCAAACAACTTTGAAAGTTGAATACTTTGATTTAGTTCTCATTGATGAACTGTCATGAGAAGTGAGAAGAAAGCAAGGGAGGAAAAAAGCTTACAGGGAGTCCAGGTTCACCCTTTGCTCCATCCTTCCCATCTCTCCCAGGGGCCCCAGGTGGTCCTGGAAATACGTCCTCAGAAGGGGTTCCTGGGGGCCCTGGCTGTCCTGGGGGTCCAGGAGGCCCCGGAGGCCCCTGATGAAACAAGACAATGATATCTCAATTACATTAAAGGGGAAAGTATCTTCCATGCTGCCCTGTAAGCAAGATGATACGTCACACACATTTTTTTAGAGATATAATAAGAGAAATGAGAAAGACGAAGGAAAACCACTCACCCTAAGAATTTCTGCATCACTGTCAAAGTCTTCAAATCCCGACCCCTCCTGACGAATCCATGTCACAAGGGGAGAAAACAGCTCATTTTAGATGTAAATGTTTGTCGTTAGTAACTACAACACACAACTAACAACCTACCAGGAACATGGAAGACCTGTTTGGTTGACCTGGAGGTCCAGGAGGCCCTGGAGGACCAGGTAATCCAAGACCAGGATCACCCTGAAGAAGGCACCATGGGATAATTATGTATTAACTTGTATTTAATATAATTAGTGATTTATTTTATGGTTCATTTGACTGGTCGGTGATGACTCACACATAGTAATGTGTCTGCAAACGTAAAAGTATTTACATTCTGATCATATTAATGTCCAGGTATTATGGCATTAAACATGGGTGTACCTTTTCTCCCTTAGGACCAGGCTCGCCCTGGAGTCCTGGGAAACCTGGAATCCCAGTCGCTCCCTGGGAAACAGACAACCACAATTTAAAAGAGACAACGCCACATCAGATATCAGCACAGTACAAGGCTCGCACGTTAACCCACTATCCAGATATATAGCGCAGCGCTCTACATTAGTACCTGTTTATTGACAGTTTTCCCCAGACACACTTTAAAAAATGCGCCCATAAAAATAAACGTATAAATCTGCAAGACTGAAAAGACTTCACTTACCGGCAAACCAGTTTCACCTTTGCTTCCCTGGAGAAAAGACAAAAGGAACATCATAATTATATTTTTGATCTGTTGAACATAAACAACAGACACTTGCTCTAAACATCTGATGTGTAAAAATAAACAGCTACATTTAAAAAATAAAGTATTATGAATATTGCGACTCACATGGTGTCCATCTTTCCCAGGTGCTCCAGTTGGGCCTGGAGCTCCCTGCGGCCCAGGTGGACCCCGTGGTCCCGGCTCCCCTCCTTCTCCATCTCCCGCCGGGCCAGGGGGTCCCGGGGGACCGGCCGGACCCAGCTCCCCTCGCTCCCCTTTCTGCCCAGGAGACACCTGGAGGGACTGATGATTAGGTAGATTTCCTCATCATTGACTGGAATAGATCAGACTGTGTGCAGGAGTTTAATCACACTCGCAGTAATCAAGCTGGGAAAAAGAGGGCTATTGATTTAATGATGTCTCAGCGTAATGTGCTAATTAAAAGCATCTGGGAGCAAAAGTTTGATTAAAGTATCTGATTCATTTTACTAAGAAAATCACTACTTACAGTGTCCAGTATGGAGGCTGGGGTCGCTGTGTGAGCGGATCGAACTGTGACACAGAGACACCGGGCGCAGCTCAGTTTAAAACACAGAAATGTATATGTACAGAAATGTATGTAAATATAGTTTGTCCTAACTTCAGCTTCATTTAGGGCAGAAACAGAGGGCAGACAAAAAAAGTGAGGTGGGGAAATAAAGGTCAGCACCATCTGCTGGCTATGTTGAGAAATGCAAGACAGGAGGCGTAGCCTTGGAGATGCACAAACACATCATCATCAGCTGCAGGACATGTTTGCATCATCGTTGTAGAGGTATCTTTGTGTGTTTTGTTGCACTGAGTTATTCTACCTCTAACTGTGGTCGTTTCCTCCTCCAGTCCAGAAGTCTCTGTGATGTCTTCATCTTCATCATCACTAGCACTTACTGACATCTCGGTGGGTGGAGCTTGGACCGGGGTGCTGTAAGTGGGGTCCAGCTCCGGGAGGGGCTAGGAAACATAACAACGTGTACTATTTAAACAGATGTAAACTGATCATCTAGACGGGATAAACAACTGTTGGTATGTAAAACATCATATAATCGTGGAACCATTTAGTTACTACAGATTTTGTGTTTCTGATGGATTCCTAAATAGGACTCTAAAAAGAACAAAAGAAAACAAGGGAGAGTAAATTGAGTGTTTGCCACAGCACAGTTGGGAGGAAATGTTTTTTCTTCAACTGCAGTCAGACTCGACTGGGAGCAACACTCGCAGCGCCACATTGCTTCAGCATTATGTCTGTAATATTCTGACAGGATACGCAGCGGATAGCAGAATGTCTTCACCTCGTGCACCAGACAAATCCGCTGTCCTGTTTGTGACTGACAATGACAAAGCAAGGAATCTTTACTTTCCCCACAAGTGTTGGGTTTTGGGACTTCAGTCTGTCTGAGCTCAGAATTGGCTGGATAACAGCTGTCACACATCTGGAAAACACCTCATGATCCCATACTTTCAAATCTCAGTGACACAGGTCACATTTGTTACTGTCCCCCGTGTTGGTGTTGTGGTCTGTAGGTCTGCTGTTTGTATTACGCCCTCATTAAATCTGTTTTTCTTGTTATGCTGGAGCGTTGCAAGGCCAACATCTTTGCTCCATTGGGAAGAGGGGTATTTTTGTGTCCTGGCCATTTACAGACAGAGCATGATGCAATGTTGTATTTGGAAATGCTGCTGTTAAGACACAGTCAGCAGGATAATCTATTTAACTTTACTTTCGTAACCTCTTCTCTCTTTGAAACTGTGAAACAAGCATTCTGTGGTTTTAAATTTGGAAGGCAACATCATGCTCTGTCCACTATTTTCTTATGATTAAAGTTAAGTAACTGTGTATTTATCCTTCACCCATGCCTCTCCTTTTCCTGAGAACACAGAGCTGGCAGGGGACAGCACATATCACCATGTTCCAGTCTGCACCAGGCCTAAGAGGATAAGAATTGTTTTCTCTGGTCCAAGTCCAGACCAGCTAAACTGGAAGGACAGAGGAATAGAGTGTGTTTACACACCATGGTGTACTCTCTCTCCTCCACAATCTTCTTCACTTCGTCCCTTTCTTCCATGTCCACATAAGTATCATCCCCGCTTCCGTATCCAGAGGCCTGGAGAGAGAAGTGGGAGCAGGAGAAAAAGATAAACGTGGAGAAAGACGGAAATGACCGAAAACACTTTGAGCTGACATGACTGTATGGACCTGGTTTTCTGCACAGGAGAACAGACTGTCATGTTAAAGCAAGACATGGTCTTCCTAAAACAGCTGGAAGCTAATTATTGTATAATATATAACTGTACTAATAAGCCTGTGAGGCTTGTCCACATACTTATGACTGTAAAGTTAGTGCACATGTTTCACCAGTAGAGGGAGCAATAATTCCACATTTAGACTACAGAGGTGGCTCACCAAACTCTCACACAGTGTGTGTGTGTGTGTGTGTGAGCGCACACTTACATAAGGGTCGTCCTCCTCACACTGGTCATCCGGGGCCATGGGATCTGACTTCAGCACCAGCTGCTGGATGGAGCCCTGGAGAGAGAGAGCGGGAGAGGAGAGTCTGCGTTATGAAGCGTGGTAATTTGGTTCAATCTGTCTCATTAAATTTTATTGAAGCCCAGCGTAGCATTTCCCACACACCAGCATACTGCCTCTGTCTTTCTGCACAACACTTGATCTGTATCCCTCATAACCCCACACGTTATTCCAACACATCGGGCTCGGGCTCATCCAATCTGCCCACGCCCCAGGAACAGTTTGCACATCAAGCTAAAAGCAGAATCCTAAAATTTAAATATGCATGAAAATGCCATTTCTTTGTTTGTTTTAGTAGCTTTAAAAGAAATCTCACACACATGTACAGACACTGGCTTCAAGTGGCCAAGATTAATGAGAGGTCACCTGACAATAAAACAGGACTGAGCGGTGGCAGAATTGTAAACCCTTTAATCTCTTCATCAGAATGTGTGGAAATGTGTAATGCATGCAGCAACTGTACACCAACTCTAAAAAAAGGGGAGGGAGAGGAGTTTCAATTATGAAGTGCATGTATGAGTGTGTGCGCACACGCACTCGTAAATGCTCCTTTACATCTCCACTTCTTATTAGATCAGTAAAAAACTCTCAAAGGCAATTTCAGCCAAGTTTATTGATATTGACTTGAGGCCAGAGGACGAACACCTGTTTCTAATGGAATGAAGCACGGCCTGTGAAATTCAATGGAGGCGAAGGAGCGAGAGAGAACAGAGAGACAACGAGAGACAACGGGTGGATATGAGTCGGGCAACTAAATTGGAGACATCTGTTTGTGCGGTAAACAACAACACGTCAGAAACAAACAGAGAATGTGTACCCCCCCCCCATTAGTACGTGAGTTCCCCCTGTAGTGAGGCCACAGAAACGTGGCTGAGTTTTTCCGATGGTCAGGTTTTAAAACTTTTTAATTACAGGAATGTAAACAGTTGGAAGCTGGTGGATGGATTAGTCAGCGCCAGGTTGTGTGAGTGACGTATTGATGGTCGCGTGCTCGAAAAGCTTGCTAACACACACAGCTGGGCGGTGTAATCTAATTGTGTGTGTGTTGGTTGGGAGGGGGGGCTGTGACATAGTGGGGACTCACTATCTGGAGACATACAACTGGTCCCCACAAGGGAACCGCTTAATCCAGGCGCAGGACTTTAGTTAAGGTGAGGGTAAGTCTCTGGAAAAGTCAACACAATGTCCTCACGTAGTTCTCTTCATACACAAGGGGTTTGGCTCCAACAGGAGCCAGGAGATGTGGAGTCCCCCATTTGCTTTTAATAATGAAGGTACTTCAGTCAAAGAGCCTCTCGGCTCGAGACATGAGGGAACGACGCCGGTGCCTGCGGTGTCACCCGGACCAGCTGCGTCTCCTGGAGCAACAGCGTGACCCTGGACCTGAACCTGCTCCTGAGTAAATGAACCGTGCAACAGTCACCGATGCTTTCTCGAAACCCGCGCAGGAAACTGCATCTGATTTGACGACAGCTTGGACACGGATGAAGACTGTTGATTGGCTGTTGAGACATGCATTAGTTTGTCCTCAGGCCATCGTCACAGGCGGTGACGGCTCCACGGACGGTTAGCGACCAGCAAGGTGTCTGCATTTACTGGCCGTCACCGTGTTGAGGAAAAGTGTCCGAAAAGCTGGAAAAACTATTTTTCACTTTAAAAAAAAGACAACAAAAAGAAAAGCTGCTTTAAACTGGAGAAAATCACGCTTCATGAGATTCTCAACACACACAGGGGAACACAGATCTGATCGAGAGCATACTTGGCTTGGGAGCATATTTTTTTAACACGAGTAAGAAAAACACATTCAGTTGCTGAGGGAGAGTCAGAAGACTCGTAAAATGGATTGTGTGCGCGCACACACAAACACACACACTCTCTCTCTCTCTGTCTTTTCTCTCTCAGACATGAAGAGATGGAGCATTTTCCAACACTCAGCATAGGGTGGGCAACCAGGGAAAAGCAAAACTATAAGTGAGTGGATCTGAGTCACTGTGGCAGAAGACATTTTATCATATTTGTCTGCATGTGTGCGATTGTGTGACTGCAGAGAGCTACTGCATGGCTGTTAACTGCTGTCCCCGGGTGGAGGATCTCTGACAGAGCTGCCAGTTCAAACACTGAACAGCTGGAAACCAGTGCTCACTACTGGTCCTCTGTGTCTGAGGGAAGCCGGTGGTGAAAGAGATGGAGCTCACTGGGAGCAGGGAGGAGAGGAATATGTACAGAGAAACAGGGCCTCTAATGATGGCTATACTGTACTGTCATGTTTTTTCTTTGGCATTTTATCATATACTATATACTACATATATACTTACTATACTGATGTACTTTTAGATAACTGTGATTTTAGATAACAGAATTGTGCCTTGTTTTATTCGAATAACTCTGTTGTAAATCTAATTTAAATTCATAGCCATAGTTTTTCACAGTAATTTAATTATGTTATTACGTATATATCCTGACATGTGTAGTGACAATAAAATTAATCTAATATAATCTGAACTAAATTATATACAGTACGGTAGCTCAGTGTAGTGGCGTAAACAACAAAATTGTACTTCTGCATAGTTCTTGGGGGAAAATGTACTAGTTTATATTCCATGCCTGCTGTTCTGTGGACATCTGTAGTTTGTGTTTATCACAGGATGAGCAGCCGCAGAAAATGTACTGTTCAAATTCAGAAACATGTATTCACAGAGGCCGCTGTGGTCGGTTTATCCGGCCGGCCTGCGACGTACGAGCCACGAAAACTGCACCGTAACAATGTCGAACTCAAGGTGAGTGCTTGAGCTTGGACACTTTTGCTCTGTAAGATGAATGATGAAGCACGTTGCTACAGCGAATAGATTTATGTTTCGGCTCTTCCTGATCTAAATACCTATATGTCAGGGTTGGATTTAAACCACAGCAGATAGCAGTAACCTCTCATGAGACCAAATATTCCTGAGTAAACACACGCCTGCCTGGCTCATTGCATTTCTTTAAAACTTCTCAAATAAAATTGTTGTTTAGTGGAGGGGGAAAAAAGGCAGCTTGGCGATAACAACTACTTTCCACTGTCCTGGAAACAAAACGTGTTTTTTTTTTTCTATCACATGAACTTACATAATTAATCAGCGGTGAGGACGAAGATAAAAGGTTCCGATGCCGCAAAGAAGAGGCCAAGTTCTCGTTACAAAGGTCACAAGTCACGCATTTCTCTAATTTAGCTGCTTGCCATCGAAGGATTTATTTAGAAATAAGATCTTCTCTTATTAAAATTTAATCATTTCAAAATGCTTTTGGCGATATTCAGATTTAACATCTCGATAACAGTGAAAAACTGGAATCATTTATTTTGGCGGTACTCGTTAATCCGTACACATGCAGATTACTCAGCATATTCTTCTCCTCCACGCCAACCACAGTGCCAGCCTTTCACCGCGATTACACAACAGCCAATCACACGACTGGGAGAAAAGTACCGAAGCATTTTCTTTTACAAGGCACCACGTCTTTCTACCTCTTCATCTGATTTTCCCAAGACTCCTTTCACTATAACCACACCGATATTTTAAACAAGCAGTGCATGCGACTGGGACCTCCGCCCCTGGCCATTGTTTGATTCTACTCCTTTTTAATTGAAGAATTGGCAGCTGTGCTTAGCGTAAGTCATTCAAGATGAGAGTCGACGCCATATTCCAGAAATGTAAATCACACGCAACTTGTCATTTATGAAGTCCCGCAGGATGAGGCAGCGCTCACAAACACATGTGGTCATTCATTCCACGTCTCCTGCGGCGGTCGTAAAGATGCCAACAAAGACTATTGTGTTCGTGTCGCAAACGTATAATAGGAAACCGCCCAAAAACGCAACACTCCTCTCCGCGAACAAGCGTTAGATCTGACATCTATTCTCAACTCATTGATCCGATACTTCTGCCTCTAAGAATAAAGAAGAACACACAGTGACATGTAAGAGGAGCAGCAGAGACCGCGGTGGGAAAATTCACGATGATGCACGACACGTAACACGAAAACAAACTTCCGGACTCACCACAAACCTCGGCAGGCCCGTACCCCCGGCGTTTCCCACGAAGATCCCCGAGCTGGTCTCGAAGGTCAGAGGTCGGGGGCTCCTGGTGAAGGCCACTCGGTGGTATTCCTCACAGTCCATGTAAAGACGCACCTGAGGCGCAAGACGCACGTTTGGTTTTAACCTCAAGACATGAAGCCACGTTAATGATGAGAACGCACAAATCTGCAGTTAGGAACGTGATGACAGATCAATATTAACATAACCTGATCAGCATCAGAATACCGCTAAAGGAGATAAAGGCTGATATTGTATTTTTCTTCTCACTGTCAAAAAAAAACCTCATGAAACGACTAAAGCCAACAGTGAATTTAACTTAATAACTGGTGCAGCCAGAGGCTTGTCGCAGCTTATTCCTCTGAGCCGCACAACTCCAGTGTCGGCCAAAAACCATTAAAAACACATCAATGAGCCACATCGCCTCACTGAGCGACATCTTCTTTCATTACGGACAACATGGCACTTTGTTTCCGTTCGGTGCCACATACACTATCCGGCGGCTGTAAATACTCACAAGGGCGACAAAGCTGCAGCTGACAAATGTACACGCACAGTTCATTACAGCGCCCAGCTATTTTAGAGGCTTTTTATTAAATGAATGGGAATGAATGGTGCGTTTGCCACCTCTTTTTTAAAAAAGAACTGCCATACATAAAGAGTCCATGTCGGTCTGAAGACCAAAGCTTCATGCACGACCCGCCCACCTCTGCTCCCTGCACCGTCAGGGTGAACCTGGCCCATCTTCCCGTCAGGTCTCCCATCTTGAAGGACGCCGCTTCCTGCGTCCCGCCCGTCGTTCCTGGGTCGGTGTAGTACAACACCACTCTCTGGGAACCATCCTCCACTTCTGACAACGCTATACCCAAGTGCACAATCTGGACAACGAAAGCAGATGTTAAAAATGTCATACGGGGCAGAGAGGGAGCAGGAAGAGGCGCAGACGAGTGGAGTTACTTTTTGATAAGCGTCTGTGATGGCAAACAGCACACCGCCGCGCCGCGTAGTGGGTTTGGCGATGACCGTGACGCCGAAGTCGGAGTAGAACGGATCAGGGATAAACGACTTGGTGAGGCGGCCCACGTTGGCGTCGGGTCCAAAACTGTAGGCGGGGTAACCCTCAAAACCCGTAACGAAAGAGACGGAGGGAGGGAGCGGGACACCGATCAACTCTGTGAGGTCCAAGGCTCCAAGAGAACCACGTTCTGCAAAAAACAAACAAACAAACAAACATGGAGGTGGAAACGAGGTTAACGTTAGCGTCCCCTACTGCTCTCCCCGATCAGTAGCGACCGCATGCACATGTGCCTGCCCTCTTTCTGTGTGTCACTGAGTCACACACACACACACACACACACACAAGCTCTCAAGCTAGCCATATTGCATGTGCACACACTGTAACACTCCCTCAAACAGACACACAAACACTCAGAGAATGCCCACTGACCACAGCATCTCTTGTCTTGTCTTACACCCCCCCACCCCCACCACAAACGCACACACACACACACACCACCACATCGCACACACCTGGTTCTCCTTAGTGAGAAGACCCTTGAAACAATCGCCTGTTCTTTCAGTGCGTTATGGGCAGCGGGGTACAGACGTGGTGCATCTGGAAGGCATTAGGCCTAGACTAATACACACGAGCTGCGCGGTGGCAGCTCCTGTAAATTAGGCTTTACCGCACGGAGTGTGTGTGTGTGTGTGTGAGTGTGTGGCCAGTAAGCGCACACTGCATTAATAGCAGTTAAACCCCTATAGACTGTGGCAATTAAAAAACAATGAGGTGCAAGCCGCACCATCGTGCTGCGGCGCTGCAGCTGGATCTTAGAGCTGCTTCTGTTGGAACTCTGGGACGCAGTGAAACCTGAGCACGCTCAAACAAGCGTTAATATTCTCGTTGTCGAGAATCGTTGGCTGTCTCACCGCAGAACTCATATTCTGCTCGCTATCTTCTGCGTTGTCAGTGGTCGAGCTGCTGCCAAAGCGCGGCTGCCGACATTCCCGCAGGGGCCCGCCCGTCACTTCTCGTCGCCGTTGCCCGAAAGTGACATCACCGCAGATGTTCCTCTACTGGGTCAGAGGATTTAACAGCTGGACGGACCGCCACGGAAACTAAAGATTTACTCTCAGAACTCAGTCGAGTTCCCATCATGCAGCAGGAACCCACTTCTCCTGCAGGAGATTTGCAGAAATGGATGTTTGGCCAGCGTCTTGCATCATCGGATTGCAACAACAGCTGATCGCAATGAAGGAATTTGGCTTCAGTGATCAGTGAATAATCTCAAATTAATAATACAGTCAATAATGGAAGCGGAGCAGCAAAAATACAAAACATCCCAGTGCAGGACAATGTCAGCTGTGAGTAATTCCAGTCGGGGTGTGACTCCCCCCAGTAATCAGCCTTGGCCGGGTCTGAGCACCACCTGCACTGGAAAGCGGCAGGAGAAGGAGAGCGGAGAGGAGTAGGAAGTCTCAGGAGATACAGTACATGTCCTCCAGCTGATGTTCACAGTAATATCTTCAAGGTGCATGAATGAAGTACAGTCACTGAGGAATAACACTGGCTGCAGTACGGTGAACTCCCCAATCCTGGGAAGAGGAGGATGTTTTTGTCAGGGGAACATCATGTATTCAGGGAGATCGTGCCGAGAGCTTCTTCTTATCTTCTTCTTGTCCACAATCAGTTGCTTCAGAAGACCATGATGCAACGAGACTCAGTCACCAGGTTCACTGTACTGCAGGGTGTGTTTGCCAGTGTCTGTTTACAGGGTATGATGAGTTTGAGTCTGCTCCCTTTTCAAATGAGCAACAGTTACGGTTACACTACGGCACCTGCAAAGGGACAATCTGCACAACTGGTTCAGTAAATACTTTGTTTTCCATTCCTGGGATGAACAGAAAGTTTAAATGTACAATCATAGCACCTGTAGTTCAGTTTGACTGCAGCACCCCCTGCACAAGTCCACAAAATGCTTCATTTAATATCACATCAGCACCGACAGCTAAGGGCAATTCTTTGCACACCACAACTGATATCATCTGTTTACTTGAGAAGGCAGAATTAATAAAAGCACACACACACACACACACACACACTCACATTCTGATGCACAGATAACTTGCACAACTTGCACAGCTGAGCTCTGGGAAACTGCAGGAGTTTTCCCATATTTTACTCACATTATAAGAACAATAAATAAATAAAAATTCAAAGATCTGGTGGGACTACACATCATGGTGTGTAACAGAACTCATTCTGGGTTTTAAAAATTTAACTTTTTAGATGTTAAGGCCTGATTGAAAGGAGGGGAAAAGAAAGAAATGGGGTCTTAATAACGTGGTGATGATGGACACAGTATTTAGACAAGTCCAAACACTGCCGGCCAAACTGACCCAGCTGTCAGTCAGTGCACAGCAGTTTGTAATGAGCTGCCACATGTGATGAGAGGCTGCGACTCTGGAATCTAATCAAGCCTCAGTCATCTCTAACTCCACGTCATCCCAGATAGCGGAGATAGGAAGGAGTTCGCGGGCTTTATCGGCTCGCCATCTGCACGCACGTGTCGAACTCACGAGCGTGCACAATACCTTGTTTCAGCACAACGTGGCTCATAAACTTTATTCAAATGTTTAGAGGCGCTGCAAACATGGCACATCCTCTGCGGCTGTGGTCACACCACATCTTACACAGCTGTTTCTCCCAGATCCCCTCTGTGTGTGATCAGTTTAACCCTTCTCTGTTCCCATAACACATTTAAACTCGTCTGATGTGAACTGTGAACTTATATGAGGACACGTCTGCCAGAAATCACAGCAAAAAGCTCAGATAACCATGACAAGAGTCAGCCCTGAAAAAAAAGATTGCAATATTGAGCTATGCTGAAGAAAACCCTGATGTGATAACAATGTGAAATTAAAATTAAGAGATTGCTTCTTGACAGCACATTTTGAAATATTGAATGACTGTGTTCCTGAATGCAACAGCAGGGAATGCACCTGCTAACAATTGCAGTGCCAAGGCAACAATAATGTGCTTTGGAGATGAACACGAAGCCAACAAATCATGAATAAATCAAACGGCTGATGAGACGAGCGGGAATCAAAGACTTGTGTAATGACCGCAATAATTAGCAGGACACTTAAAACCCACTTGCTTCGTAGTTAACAGGCCAAAACGTGCAGAGACGCCGGTGAAGACCACATAGCCATTTAACACCTGTTTAATCCCGAGGAGGCTGCGGTACCAGAACCCACATGTCCTCCTCAGATCGGGAAGTAAATAAATTCACTCCAAACACGGATTTCCTCTCTATTCTGTTCCACATGACCACAGATTAACTCTGTTTTCCCTCGGGCCTCGTCTCTTTCCCTCAACTAGACAAAACAAGACACCTCTGGCATCCTCTCATTCAAAGGGCTCACAGTGTTTGATTGACTGGGGGGCGGGGTGTGTGGTGTCAGCCACGTGTTGTCACGAGCAGCAGGAAGTTCTGGGTAAATCGCAAAGACCACACAGCCTGCACATTTAACTGACTGACTGTATACATGCATGTGTGTGTGTGTGTGTGTTTGTGTGTGTGACCGGGCCTCCCTTTTAGCACAAAGCTGCTCTGTTAGTGTCACGCTAAAGTGCCAAGTGGTTAAGGAGAGCAGATGCTGTGATCAAAGACTCCTGCAGCGCTGAGCGCAGACGTGAACAGATCTGGTGCATGATGGGACAGATTAAGCTCGTCTCTGTTAGCGTCGTACATGTTGGGAACAGACTCGGACGTGAAACATGATGCATCACACTTTGCTTAAACAATAAATCAAATTATTTGTAAGTCCCAGAAAGGCTGATGCTAGTAAATCAAACTCTTGGCATAAAAATATTTAGTTTATGTTATCTCTTATAAAATCGAGGAAAACCAAACATTCGCCGCAAGTCTGATGAATGATTATCGTAATGTGCCAGTGGGAACTCAGGCTGTGTGGATATGATGACAGAAAAAATGTCATCGTTTCATCAAGTGATAACTTCATCAGCGTGGAAGCAGAAACGTGGGTTCCTTCATGTGGCGAATGCGGCAGCAGCACCTGCGTCTGCAGGTTTGTTTTCCTGTACGTCAGGAACGTGACGCTCCGACGGGTCGTGTGCACAGAAAACACACGAACGCACAGAGAATGTCTTAACGTCAGCTGCCGCTACCAGATCTGCTCAGTGTGTTGCAGCTTTTATCCAAAACAGACAGTCTGTGGTCGACGCCGCCTCCATTTACTCATCCCAGAGGGGAGCGCTGATTAAACGGTGTCGCAAGCACCTTACAGCAGCAGCTGCACCACATGAGCCACACATGGAAACAAACACGATAAGAATGATTTGTATGGGAAAATGCTGCCCAACTAATTAAATAACGATTTTCTCACATCTTTTCGGTGGCATCTCGCTGTGCAGATAGCTTTGGTTTTGATTTATGTGTTTGTCTGTCTCCACCCCAGTATGACAGCAGAGACTGGAATTTTGTTTTCAATTGATTTAAAAAGAAAAATCCCAGAAAAACACTGAACAGTTTTCATTCAAACTGCCACCACTAAAAGAAAGTCTCTGCAGAAACTGCTGACAGTGCAAAATGTTTGCACCCCCCCAATCTGCATGCAACCAATGTTTTCTGTAATTTGGTCGCATGAACACTTCAAACCAACTGTAAATTCACCCCAGATACACCTCCACAGTCCTGGGGCAGCACCGTCACAATGGAGTCCTTCACATGCTCGGAAATGCAAATAAATATGCGGAGGTGCCGTGTGGGGTTTCCACAGTGGGAAGTTACTTTAATGTACAGCAGACGTATGAAAGGGGCTCATTCTCCGTACATCCTGAAGTCAGAGGATGGTTGGTGAAGCTCGCTCCCTTCAGGCGAGTTTGCTGTGACCTTTCAAAAGAAATATGCGCAGGATCACGACTATCAAAATATGAAACAGGTTTGTTTGAGTCACAAGTACAAACTGATTCTCATAATGTGACATTTTCCACAATAAAGCCGGCTGGGGTTTTCATTGGACATTAGCAAAACAGTGCGCAGCTGATTGTCTCATAAAAATGGAAACAGCTTTTACAGTTGTTTCAGTTTCAGCTGCCGGTGAGACGAACCAGATGGGTTACGGGAATCTGAATGAGCTGCTTCAAACTCTGCCATCCCAGCTGCTGGGACGGAGCCAAGCATATCTCCATAGACATTTTAATTCACATCCGGATAAGTCTCTTAACTACTCTTTTCGAGCTATCAATACGCTCCATTTGACAATTTCTCCATTTGTCTCCGTCCGAGAGCGACGCGAGAGGTTTTTCAGGGTATTTCCTCCTCAAACGTGTGAGATCATAACACTTGGCAGCAACTGAGATGACAGAATTGTGTTTAAGAAAACCATAAGAGCCTGTTTCCCTTGCTGCATGCCACATTTATCAGCGTTGACGCGGAGGAGGTGCGCTCCACATTCGTTCTCAGCGGTTGGTTATACAAACAAAGTTGAGAACAGGAACCGCAGCATCGTGCATTCGTCACTGGCTGCACAAGAAAAGAAAAGTCCTGTCTGCATTCATTTGCCGACAGCATCCACCATTTATCTGCAGGATTTCAGAGCCGATCGGTTTTCCACGACACGTTGTGCTGTTGGCTCGGTAAAGCTGCTCTACACCGTCTCAGTGCCAAGACTGACTCAACCAAAAGTCTGTCCATGTCCCCGGTTAACTCCCCCTCACACAGAGCTCAGGTCTCCACAGAGAAGGACCACTTCAGCATTGTGCTCCGTGTGTGATTGTTCATATAAATTAAAGAAAGTGCAATTAGCTTGATGGGTAAAGTGGGGAAAAAATCCTAAACATTAAATGTTTATAAGGAAATTCCACAGTAGCTGAACCAGAATAAATAACACGTGATCCTGCAGGGAGGAAATGATGAGTTGGACAGAAAGCTAATGTTATGCTCAATGCTTTGAGTGTTCATGATTAAAAAATGTCAACTTTTTTTGGTCAAAGTTCATCAAGATTGATTTCTTACAGGACCACCCAAATATTTCATGCTCTTACGCCTGTAATAGTTTCATACAGTCCAGTAAAAATGAAAATACAATGATTTTCATGCCTGTGCATGCATTAGAAGAAAATCAGATTTCCACCGGTTGCTTCACATGCTGCCTTTAAATTAAATCAGAATAAGCTCATTGCAGACACACCTCTCCGTGTTGTTGTTCTTGAACAAGTGAAAGCTTCGCTCTGCCAGCTTCTGCTCCAAGAAATGACTCGCTGTACCCACCGCAGCAGAACCAGGCAGTACATGCCGTCTCACCACTGACTGATGCCAGCTGGAACCACCAGTCA
Organism: Psettodes erumei; assembly: GCA_016785225.1. NCBI lineage: Eukaryota > Metazoa > Chordata > Actinopteri > Pleuronectiformes > Psettodidae > Psettodes > Psettodes erumei. The sequence goes on from JAFBJZ010000351.1 coordinate 407,758, forward strand.
AGACTCCCAGATGTGAGGAGATGGGGTCTTATTGTTGCACAGATGTAATCACTGATTTATCTGTTTGTGATTTACACCGACAGAATGAGAAATCTTTTTGCTGATGATATGCTTCTCTCAACTTTATTGCACTTTGACATCCAAATGGCGACCGAAATATTTTATTTGGAAAAAGGGCCGGCGGAAGACGTTCTGATCTAATGGCTCCTGCAGATCCTTCCTGTAGAGTTCAACAGGACACATTCAAAACATGTGTGACCTCTGGCTCAGAAACACCTCAGGATCCCCCAGGGAAAGAGACTCCTTGACCCAGATAAGTGGCAGAAAGTGACTGGACAGCCTCAATAAATCAACGTACAGATAAACTGCTGCTCCAAGTATTCAGGAATATACACACTAGATGTCAGTTACTACAGTGTCTACATCATACATACATAACTCCCACTGTGGAGTAAACCCATGGCCAGAGAAAGTCAGCGCTTTGCTCCAGTGGCATTAAGGGATCATCAGTCACCAAGTCGGGGTTGTCTTCTTCCTGATGGCTGGATTTAGATGTTTGTCCATCATTTTTTTAGATTCTGGCTGGATATGTTCCCCATTAGGCTCAATTCTTGACTGTTTGTGTTCTTAGAAGAGCTTCTGCCCGGGGCCTAAGTTTTATTTTATTAGTTACAGCCAACAGAGTGACAAACAAGATGAAAGCTGCAGCGCTGAGCATATTTACTGGCTAAAAATCCTTTCTTCATGTAGCTTTTAAAAAAGGTCTCTTTCTAAAGCTCTCTCACACTGCACTACACACACACACAACGCACAACGGGCGCTTTATGTGTGACAGGTAAAGTGAGGTTTGGTGGGGGGGGCTGAGCGGTAAGCAGAGCGCATTCTTGTGTTTCATCCAATATTCGTCTTGGGGAGAGGGGTCGACTGTTTCTCAGTGAGGCGGGCCGGCTTCCTCGCGGCCGGTGGTCTCACGGACTAGTGTCCACTTAATGTAAAATAATGTACACAGTGGAACGCTGTCAGTGAAATGCACTGACTTTAACCCTGCTCTCTGGTCAGCTTTCTCTTCCGTAAAAGGCTCAGATGCAGTTTTGTGCAAATGCCCACACTTATGGAGGAATAACATAGCGTGCACCGGATGTTTGAGGTCTGATTTTCTAAACACAACACAGGATCTTAAGTGTGCATTTTCTGCTCTATGTCCCTAAAACAGCCGTGAATTGACATGACAAACACAACATGCCCAGGTCTTAAGACGTCTTGGAAAAACAGGAGTGTGCCAGGAAAGCCTGGCTGACACCAGAGTGAGGCTGAACGGCAGCACCGCTGTAGGCTTTCACGAGGGGTTGGGGGTCTCGGTGTGACTCCAGCAGACCGTGGAAGAGGAGCATATAATGACTTCCTAATGACAACAGTGTAATTGCAGCATCTGAGGGGGGAGAGGGGTCATTTCAGGTCAGGGCAGAATAAGTTTGCAGCGTCGTGATTTATGTTCCTGATGTTTAACTGTTTTTTAAAACTATATACATTTCGAGACATAAACAGGTTTTGAGTTTCTGCCTTGGTGCGGACTGGACATTTCAGGTTATAAATGAACATATAAAAAAACTTATAATTTACAATCCCACCTGCCACACTTCTCACACACACCCCTTGTTGTTACAGGAATCGTTTCCTTCTGCTAAAATGGTAAATTGTGCAGAAAGACTGGTGAAAACTTGGCTCAGTCGTGCAGGGGTTTAAACTGTCCCTGCAGATTTAAAGGGTTTTTTTGGTGCAAGTCTGAACCAGCCATCCAAAGAACTGGAGGGTGCCCATATTAAGCCAATGCCGGACCGGACTGGGGTCACTGATAAGGGTCTGTTTTCTCCGTACCAGCACAAGCTGGCTGGTCCAAGGCCGCAGAGAGCCAACGGCCAAATAGTTTAGTTGGTTAGGTCAGTGGAGCCAAGTATTACTCCTGTCTACACACACATGCAAACGGCTGCCAGCTCCCCTGCTCCGTCAGACGTCTTATCTTCCATCTCTATATGGGGCACCGACTTGGCAGCGTCAGCCAGAGAACAGTGTCACCTTTGTAAAGTGGAATATTTGCCGTATTTTCTCTGCTCAACTTTTTTTTCCGCTTTAAAGCCCCTCAGGTCACTTTTAGGCAGAGTTGCACGCAGCTTTCCGTCGCATGTTTTTTGCTGTTTTCACAGGTACACAGCTAAAGGAAACGAACATCTATGGCACCGCAGGTCCACCAATACGCTCGGCCGCTGCTTTAAGTGCCATTCAGCTGAGTTCAAAACCTATTTCTGCTCTGATTAAACGACTGTGGGAGAACCAATGTTCCCTAAAAATCACCACACCAAATTTGGAATTTTCTTATGCACGAAAACCTCAAATACACAAGGGAGCTTTTTATTCAGCGCAGAAATTCTTTAAGACATAAAAACCTATCACAATATTATAAATGACACAAGAGGAGCGAACACAGCAGGGTCCAGGCTTCGTCCTGAGCCCGAGTCGACTGCAGTGGTACTTTTAGTGATTCCTGAGGAAATGGGACTGTAAAATTTTAGAGACACACAGGTCAAGTGGACAAGCCTCAGAGAAGCATATGAAAAGCAAACACCACTTTAACAGTTTAACTATAAAATTAAAAACTTTTACAGTTTAAAATTTGCTACCTCTCGTTACATTTTGGATCCGTCACGCCTTTGAGTTAATTAAAGCTGGTGGTAAAAGTGGACGTCCGTCGGGGTCAGATGTCACGAGGCTCCATGTAAACAGCTCGTTGTGTCTATCTACTCCGAGCTGTGTTTAACCAGCTGTAGAAACTGCACTCTGACCGAGGTGTCAGAGGAATGATGGGACAGCTTAAAAAAAAAAAAGAACACACCATCTGCTTTTGGCAGCTTGCCGCCACAACGTCCAACCTTCAACGCAGAGCTTTTGGAGAGAGACAGTGCAAGGCCCCCTTCTCAACTGGAAGTAATTTGATGAAATACGGGGCAAGAGAGAGCAGAGGAGTGAGGAGAGACGATAATGTGGAGGAGGAAGACAGAGGCGATCGATCACCCACTGAAAGAGAGGAAGGTGAGGAACTTCTTTCCACTTCATCATCAGAACAACTGGCACCTTTTAACGTGGCCGCGGTTCAACATGGCTCCTGCCACAAACCAATAAAAAAAGCTGACTGCTCAAGTGAGAAAGAAAGAGAATGAGACAGGAAAAAGACAAAAGTAAACGCAAGCAAATGCACAAAGGTGCGACCGAAGGATCAACATCTGCAACGGAACATTGCCCTGTGGCCTTTTCATTCCCACCTATATCAGCTCCTCAAGCCGTAAAAGAAATCCCTTAATGTCTCCTTTCCCTTTTTTCCAGTGATGGATGCCAAAGCTTTTCACTCAGGCAAAGCTCTGGCATGTTTGTATTCATCACACAGAAGACAGTCATGTAGCTTATCCAAACTGTTCCTGCAGAGGGAGGGTGGAGCAGCCGGGGCGGCAGGCTGAGTGCTACCATCTGCTCCGGCTCTGCAGAACAGGCCCTGCGAGCCCCCCTACAGTTTAAAGAGCAGGCCCCCGGCAAGTCTACATGCAGTCCGGTCCGTTCATTGACTGAAACTAAGAGCGGCCGCTTCCCTGGCGCCGGTTGGCTGTCACCATACGGAGAGCGGCGACCTGTCTGGATGACCCAGATGAGAATGACCTGGATGACCTGAGTGCAACGCGCTCATTTCGAGTTTAAAACGATGTTTATTCTGTGGATACGTTCACAGCCCAGAGAGAAGCTTTGAGTAAGTAGTGTCCATAAAAAGATTTCTGCAGACGAGGGCATGAGAAGAAAGTATGAAAACAAGAGCGTGCTTCCAAATTTGTGGCAACACTTTGGGAGTTTTGATCAAACAACGCGACACACAAGTTTTAATCACCTGCACAGAGTCCTGATCTCAGCCTCATCCAAATGAACTGGGATGAACTGGAACCTCAACTGGAAGTCCCAACCCCCACCCCTCCTTACTATCTGCAACTACTTCTGCTTCAGAAGAAGTTTTACTGATGATGTAATGGGCCCTGTAGGGAACCACTGAGTCACTGTATGCAATATTTGGCTGTATCATTAATTCAGCCTGTACTGCAGCTCTGTGGCAACAGACTTTTCACTGGCTGCAGAAAACGCAGGCGGGTCTTTGCAGTCACGAAAAGAAGCGCGAGGGCAAAGACTGAGAACTGTAAGCTGGGGGTGCCTGGGTGGAGCACTCTCCATCACATCCTCCCGATAGTGCACTGTTATGCTGCATGACTGCCGAATGATGAAGTACAGTGAAAAAGCACCGCCGCAATTACTCCTTATCACCAGACACGTACGCCAAAGTGGTGCAGATTTCTATATGTAAGTCACATTCTGCATTCCTCTTGCACCCTGACCGTCTGGAAATTCATTAGTCAGTGGGTTGATGAACTGGGTCAAAACGCAGTCCGGGTTCACCCCACGGAGGAAATGACCCCCAATCCCTGACCCCAGTGTCCGACAACAAGTGAGAGCACTCAGCAGCTGTTAGCATCATTTGTCAGGTCAAAACCAGGTCAAGCTCATTGGCTTGTTATTCCAACGTAAAATTCCTCCTGTCTCTGAAGTGGTGTGGACCAAAACAAAAGCCAGACCTTTTTAGGGATTGTCATATGAGGACGGGCAAGCATTTGTTTATCAGGTTGTTTCGAAAGCAGTGCAGTGGCACTAATTCTAACCGTCTGGGTCAACTCAGACAAGTATGAGAATTGGTCAGATCTGCAGGATTTAGACTATCACTTGGCCTGGATTTACCACAAGATAAAAGGCGGACGGAAGAGAGGGAGGAGGGGAAGTCGAGACAAAAGCAAATACAGAGAGCCGGATAAGAAAGACGGCGCTCCAGGCGTGCACAAGCTCTCTGAAGGCTTCACGCTTTGATCTGCCAGCTCTTATTCACCTTGTAAAGTGTTTTATCAGGTATTGAAAGGACGACTAACAGTCATGCTGCCTATTCCAAAACGCTCCTCTTTGCCTCGGGTCTGGACTGAAGAGTGAAGAAATTCACAAATTGTGATTTCAGTTTCAAACAAATCTATTAGAGAACACAAACACAAACAGCTACTGTGTGTGTCAGCATCTCCTCAGCAGAGACCAACACCTCCCATGTCTCCGCTCCATCTGCCCAGCTGAGGCTTGAAGCTTCCGACGTGTTCTTATCGTCCACATTCTCAGTCTGTCCATATTGCTCCACAGAGAATATATTAACGCTGGTGAACGCTTGGTTTGTGTCAGCTCTTGAACGGGTGCCATCAGCGTCGGTCCAACAGATGGGAAAACTATAGAGACGATCGGAGCGATGACGTCTTCGCTTCACTTCAGCGCGACGCTTTCAGAGCAGAGATGAATCAAAAAGGAGTAAAGGTCGTTTTGTTGTTACTGGCTCTAACACCTGCTGCTTCGTCCCAGTGAGCGTTAAATCTAAAAATGAGTGGCAGACGTGGTATGAAGTCAGCGAGCCTCCACCTGCGAGCACTGTCTCCTTTGTTTGGTTTGTTTTTAAGTCGTGCAGCAAAGAGAGACGACGACGACAAGCACGGTCATACAGTGAAACTCAGTGTGCGGCATCACGACATCATGAGCTCTGCATCCACTTGTTTAAAGTACAGAACATGAAGCTGCAGCATCAGCAACTTCACTGAGGCATTACAATATTTACCAGATTAAAAATGATTTATTGCAGAGAATAAAGCAGCAAATCCTCACATTTTTAAAAAGTGCTACCTACAAATAGTTGGATTTCTCGTTTGTTTGAGATCTTAGTACTGATTACTTTCCAACCACAACTCAGTGGAATAGCTGATTTTCATTTCAGAGTAAACTCTACTGATTTATCACTGGCTTTCATTCAATAAACTGTCCATATCTGAATATTCTGAATTAAACACTGCTCCTGAGTGGAAACTCAGCAATGATGATTTTGTAACCACAAAAACCTGCTGCATATGCTGAAAAATCCTACAGAGATTACACAGACACACACACACACACACACACTCTGCCCCCTCTCTCTGATAATGAACAGTCCCCGTGCGCTGCAGAATGAGCAGTTTGATTTACGGAGCCATTGTTGAGGTAACTCAATCCAACTGCTCCTGACTTCAGCTGGTCTAAAGATGTGTATATGTGCAGGAACGTGTGAGTGTGTGTGCGTGTGTGTGCGAGTGTGTGAGTTACTGCAGGGGCGTAACGCTTTCCAAATTTAGCAACCGGCCTTGCTAACAATCTCACTCAAACAGAGGAGATAGCACGTAGCCGCTAGCCTCCATAAAAAACCCTCAGCAAGTGCCTGCCGCCACCCGGACAGATGCTTTGATTGTTGACCTCTGACCCCGCGGCTCGTTTCCTCCTTCGAGAGATAAACCGACAGCACGACAATCTCGCCCTGCACGCGCACGGTTTGACTGTTACGTGGTTCTGCTGTGATTCATCACGAGCTGAAAATGGAAACAGCGTTTAGATGTGGAGATATTAACGAGACGAGAAACTGTCGACTTGGTTTGTTTTTCCTGTTAGATGTGGATATAAATGATCACAGGCGGGTTCCTGATCCCACTCAAACCGTTTCCAAACTACTTGGTGAGACAGCTCACCAAATTAAGTGTATATACATATGAATTTTTCGACAGTAAATTGGTTCCAGCCTCTCTGACTCGTACTGAAGATGCATACAAATTGCTAACAAATGCTGGAAACAGCGAAACACCTGCTGGGACAGTTTACGACTGACGGGCCGCATGTCCCCGAGCGGTAAGAAATAATCAAGACACTGCCTGTGATCTGATTACACAGATTATTCTGGGACGTCGTGATGTAAACATGTTTATGTCCACGTCTCCCTGCCAGAGCGATGCTCATCTCTCTAGAGTCTGACCTGACCCGATGAGGCGACTGCACAGGATGTGTGTCTCTAAGAATCTGGGTCAATTCAGCAACTATTACGTGAAAAATACCTCATCTGCTCCGACCATACCACTGTCGCTGCATGACCCCGACCCGTTTACTTCATTCTCAACTTAAACCAGGATCCAGCTGCGCGAAATGAGCCCAGGAAATGTTGTCTTTTATAAGACACCTTGCAAAAAAAAACCCACTATGATGCCAAAGACATTTTACATGAGGAGAAGAATGTTTAGACCTTCAGCCATCACATTCTTGGAGGTCAGACAAACCAACCTGGACCAAGGTTCACTTTGCGCGACGTGTAGCAGATGTGTCGATGGCATCAGAGAAAATAATCTGTACCGCAGGTGAGACTGCACTTCCACAATGTTCTGTGGGTTCATAATAGATATTTTTCCAGCTTTTTAAGTGGTGGTTTGTCGGCCGCCGCTGAACGAACATGGCAGAAAGCGTGTCTCCCAAACCACAATCCCTTCCCATCATAAAGTCGCAGCGACCTCAGTCTTAACCTCCACCCCCGAGGGAAACCATGTCGTCCTCCGCCTCAGAGCTCCGGGGTTATGAGACAAGCCAAGGCCGTAGTAATAATAATAATAATGATACCGCCTGTCACACTCTTCTTGTTCCAGGCCATTACGGGCACGTTGCATCATCAGTTGGAAACTTCACAGGAAGAAGCTCGAGGCCAGTCAGCAGACTTGGTCTTATGTGAAAACAGGGAGGACGGGGCAGGAAAAAGATGAATGTAGGAAAAAAGTTGTAGAGTTTAACACTCAAATATATGTTGTGACATCTCAATATAAAGCTAAGCAACAACAGAGTCTCTCTTTGCACATTCTGTCTTTTTTTTTCTTGAGGTGTTCAAATGCAAACTGATGCATGCCCACAGATTCTTTCTAGCAGTTCCTCTCACTGTCTCTGTCTAATACAAGATGATTTTAACAGCTACACCCCCATAACCACACACAGGTACTTGGAGTTCATCTGAAACACATCAGCTCTTGCTCCACTGCGCGCCACAAGAAGGAAAACATCAAAACAAAGGATTTTGCCAAACTTCGGAGGTCTTGCCATGAGCGTTCACAGTCAGGTTAATGTTCAATAATGCATCAAAGGCAAAGTGATTTCCCAGTCGGCGCTGTTCGCCGGGGGGAAACTGGGCCAGAGTTCACGTTTCGTATCTGCTGCCAGTGGGAGAGTTGTCAAATCCAAAGGGTTGCCTGCTAAATGGGCAGAGGTCTCGTCAGACAACCACAACATCACATTAAATTGGTTCTCTTCGCCCCTTTCGGCCATGTTGCCAGGTTTGACTCAGCTGTTCTTTGCAGCGCGCCGGTCAAACGGAAAGAGACAGGGCTCTGTCCATCACACAGACAATTCAGGACCTGATTTGTTGACAGGAACGTTGGAAAAGACTGCCCCCGATCCGGTCTGGAATGAGACCGGACATCTATAAAATACAATATAACATCTGCCCATTCTTAAAGCACCAGAGTTTGGCATGATTATGTACGTAAATCGGTTGAAGACGCATTTCCCGTGATGTCAATGAGGGAAAATTAGAGACTAAAACTATCAGATTATAAAAGTCAGGGTTGCCAAAAGCAAATCCTGCATCTGCAACAGTTCAAAAAATAAAAACATAACAAAGTTAACTGCAGACAAAATTGACCAACTTTTCACTGCAGTTCACTTGAGACTCTGCTTTGCCAGATACGTGCGCACTAACTGCCACGATTTTCCATCGAACCCGCTGCCTCCAGCTCCCCCACGCTGCCAAGCTTCTTTCAGTATTTTTAATTTCTGTGAAATCACTGAACCAAGGGGGAAGTTTTCGGAAAAGTTAATTACTTCATACCTTAACCACTTATGTTACATAAACAGAAATATTCAGACGACTGAGCACTCCAACCTATGAAAGCAGCTTGACGAGCGACAGAAACTCGGTATTGTAAAAGAAAAGTGAACTATCTTGTGGTTAATGAACTCCATCATCTGACGGTGCTCAGTGACTCAGGGGTCATTGACAGATTTGGAAAGCAGCTGCTGAAACAGCACAGACGTGGCTCGGACCCACTGACCTCTGACCACTGTCTGTGGGAGGTTGGCGCACGGATCTGTTTTGCTGTTTTTCTCCAGATTTTGGCAGAAGAAGCTGTTGAAAAGTTTGGAGCCCAAATTACATCTAACGTCCTGCTTCCAATAAAGCCATCCTCTTACTTTTGCTTCCCATTGACCCGGAGGCTTCTGATGAGGTTTAAGCAAAACATCAGGACTGTTTTCAGAGGTTAAATAGGTGTTGAATTTGCTGTCAGGTTTGAAAGCCTTTTTTTTTTGTCTCCTCGCTCTGGTCAAAAGAGGCTGCTGAAAGCTTTAGGGGGCCTGAGCACTGGACTGGGACATCAGTAATGTTGTCTAAATGATGGACTGATGACAGAATTGTTCAACCAATACCTGGAGAGGAAGAAAAGATCTCTGCACCCGCTCAGCTCAGCAGAACACCCCTGATCTGGCAAACTTTATTCAAGAAAACTGTCTTAGAGGCCGAGCAGAACTGGACAGACCTGGCAACCACAACACACATTCATGCAACTTTTTGTTATGATAGAACACATCTTCATTTTCCTCTCACACATTGTGTTTGTTGTGAGGCCAGATACAGAAGAGAGAAAGAATTCAAAACCACATCTTTGGTCATTTTAAGTGTTTTGGATTCACTGAAACCAGCGTTGCACTAAAAGCTGAAGGGAAGTCCAGCTTTTGCCGAGGATGAGAGAGATGAACACTTCCCCTCATGAAAACAATTTCAAACTGAGATTTGGGAAATGCATGACTCCAATTTAATATATATCATTTAATTACAGACAACTCTATAACTTGTCATGAATTGATCGTGCTGGATACCCAGAAAACAAATTCCACGCCCCAACACATGTCAACAAGAGCCATATGACACAAATCTAATCCATTACCACTTTACATAGAGCGGCAACGGTCACCGCACAAAATTATATCTGCAGCCACCACCATTAACAGCCCACACAGGCGGGCGCGTGCAGCGCCACGGCGGCGAATCCCGTTTTACGCAAAAGTAAAACTAAGTAACCTGTCAACGCTGCTGCTAATTGTGTGAGCTCTAAATTAGAAGTCAGTCATGTAGTTAATGCAGACAATATCTGCACAAAAGCTCACAATGAAATATGTTGTATCATCTGTTTCCATCCTCTTAAACTGTAAGGAAACAGAAACAGTAACAAAGTCGGGTCTAATAAAAGCAGATTTACTACCACTGGGGTTGTTTCCATTCTTTGGGGATGAAAAGCACCACACACTTATGGTTATGGAGTCAAAGTCTAAGAGTCTCCTGCATGGACAAACATAATTGCTGCTAATCTAGTGCTAATGAGAGGCCAGCAGCAAAGCACCAACCGCAAACCGAGGTGAGAAAGTGACTCTCTGATTTTCCAGCGGGAAATTCGCAGCAGAGTAAGACAACTTTTTCAAAAGGGAGAGACAGAAAGTATGACGAGGAGGGACAGGCACAAAGGATGAGAAAAGAAATAGATAGGGTGAAAAAAAGGAGAGAATTAGGTAGAGACGGAGAAAGAGGCGGATGTTTGTTGACGCTTACTCGCTGGCGGTTGAGAAACAATACGGTAAATTGAGACCAAACCACAAATTAGTCTTGTGTTGGGTTTCTCAGGAAGTGACTCCACAGTGCGGCCAGAAACAAACGCAGCTGCGAACCAGCTGAGCGCACGGGCTCAAACACACACACACACACACACACACACACACACAAAACCCACCTTCAACACCTCCACTAACCCACACCTCCCGCTGGAGAACAATCAGATGCTCTGCAGCCATCCACATATCGATCTCCTCCTTCTTTGTGCTTCAGGCCGACGTTCATGAGAAACTCTTATGTCTGGCCTTCAGACTGGGCCAGCGCGTTGGAAACGGGACAAGAAGTTTAACAAAGAAGACACAAGTGCCATTGTTGAGACAGAGACACACAGACTTTCTTTGAAGTCCAGCAGTCATCTGTCAGCCCGACAGGAGACAAACCAGAACCGCAGAAGGTTCAAGGTTGAGACAACACACCAGTACCACTGTGACCTGGTGTAACCCTGTCGTCAGAGCACAGATGGTTTGTTCCACTTTTATTTAAGAAAAACTACTGCTTTATGTGCACTGCAATGTATGTGGACAGTCTGGTCCATGCAGAGCACGGTGACATGTTTCACAGTCTGGTGTGGAAAAAACGTGACCGGCCTGAGAAAGCCCCTGACCCTCATCCCAGCCTTGTCACCTGAGATACCTGTAGCAAGCTTCTAAAACCTTCCTGAAACTCTTCCCAGAAGAGTGTCACAAGTGTCTGTGTGTCTTCTGTCAATGCAGCATATTTAGAAAAGAGGACCTGGGCTCTAATGATGATAACCTGAGTTTAAATGAACCTTTACTCCAGCAGCAGTTAAGCCAACGGGAACAAAACATCCTGTTTCAGAGGGTAAAGGTACATTTCCTTCAATTTCTTCATTGTTTTTTTTTAATTTTTTACATTATAATCTATACAGAATTCTAATTTCACAAGGATTAAGGTGAATTAGGGGTCACGAAATCCTCATTTCTTCCACGCCTGCATGCTTTAGAGCCACACAAAGCTGCTCTGCGCTCCGTGACCTCATTAGAAACTCAGATGCTCCGTTGCTATACGACAGGACGTGCCCCACCCCGTCGGTGGCATCGTCCACACAGCCGAACAGACACCTGCTTGTTCCTGCTCTATCTTTCCGCCCTGACAGTCACTTTCCAGGCTGTTACAGATTCCACGTTTTGCAAAGGGCAGGGTGTTGAGCCGCTCCCAGAAAAACAAACACGCTTTACATTATCCTAAATTGCAGTTCCGATGCGCCCCCGAAGTCCCAACAGCAACCTATGAGCTGGCCACTTCCTACAGGAATGCGGGCGGACTCTGGAGTTATATCACGTGTCATATTTTATTCAGCGCAGCGTCTTGACAGTAACACAGGATGCTCTGTGGCTCGGTCACAGCCCTGCCCTGTGCAGCTGCAACCATGTTTACGTGCTGTGATGTTCCAAACCTCAGCTACAGAGGAACTTTCTTTTCATCCCGCGTTGCGTTCAGGTGCCAACGAACAGCTCCACCAGATCCAGGAGCCGAGGAGTCGAGGGCGCTCCGTTAGCTAGCTAACCCAGCTCGGTGTTTTCCCACAGGCGGGGAGATGGCCTGTGGTGGTGGATGATTCGGCGCGTAACTGAGCTGCAACTTACAAACGCCCTTTAAACATCTCACAAACGGATGCTGCAACTTACAGACGTTCCCTAAACCTCTCACATGCCACACTAACCCGCTCCTGCTGCAGTGCACATAACTCAGGCCGATGTGTGGCCGAAATGAAGCGCTCTTATGTGAGATTTACCTGAGACCCGGATCCATTTTATCCACCTGGGCGGACCACCCATGGAGACGACCCAATGGGACAGCCAGGTCTTGGGGGCTAGAGGTTTAGAAGAGTCCAGTCTCCGTGTGAAGTGACTGTTATTATTAATATGAAGGCATAATGTCCACAAACAGTGCAGGAATAGCTGAATTCACGGTGCTGGTACCATGTCCATGGGCCTGTTATGACCTAATCCGTCCATATGTGAACGGCAAAATGTTAGATATTTACGCCACTGTTGGGACTGCAAATGCAGCATGAGGAAAAACAGCAGCAAACAAGATAAAAGAAAGTAGAAATGCTGTTTGGTTTGATCTGCGTCATCCAAGATTAAAACGCAGGCAGAGGAAAGAAAACAGCCGACACACATCAAACGCAGTTTTCATGGCGGCAGCTCTTTGATTGCCAGAGTTCTGATTGCAACCGATGTGCAGATAAATCCAAAATAATGAACAGTTAAACAATGATACACAGGAATTCTAATTTGTCAACAATACAGTAAATATTCCCACTAAAACAGCTTCTAATGAAAAGGTGGGAATACTTAAAGTCTTCCGTTTACAGAGTTAGGGTTAAACAAATCCAAGTGTGAGATTTAACGAAAATAGAACGATAAATTATAAAAAGCTTGAAGAAGGCGGAGGTCAAAGTGACATGTGGTGTCACACCTTCACCCTCCTTCCTATACTTAACACTTCCTGCGTTTGTCCTCCGGTCTCAGGCTTTGAAGAGCGTCGCCTCTCTCGTCTCACATCATGCCCACGACTCAAAATAGTGGTTTGTTTTCCTGGACAAATTTAGCGGTTCCTGTTTGCCCTCCAGGATAAACGCCACGTGTTTTCAGTTAAGGGTTTGTTTTAGATTATTTGCAGATACGAGCGAAGCAGCTTCTCCTCAAAGAGTTACGTCAGTGCTTATAAAATCTGAGTGCGATCCTTATACTGAGTTTACACCTCCCCTGGTTCTTCTTCAATCTTCTTCATGAGTTTGGCAATTTAAAATGAAAAAAAACAAGAAATTTCAGAACTGCAAGGAAGTTGCAAAAACAACAAACTGCACAAATTATGAGCCAAAGAAAATAATAAGGAGCCAGATGAAGATAATTAGGGATGTAATACTGGACCCATATTGGCAGCTGGTGTAGATAAACAGGACTAAACTGGGACACACACAACCTGCAGCACATCTTGAATCAGTTTGAGTTTGCTGACATGTGAAAACACACAACAACCACAACAAGGGGCTTGTGACACTGTCCCACGAACAAACAAACAAATATGAGATCGGAGAAATTACAGGGATGAAATTCATTTGTAAATTTCAGAGCTTCAGAAAAGGAACCAGAGAGACGCAGCTTTGAACTTCATGTGAGTTGCATCATTTGATGGAAACACACTGGACGTTCATTTATAAGAAAACTGCTGATTTTTCACGCTCGTTTGTGAAATCATCATTGGACGGGACCGAGGGTTCGACTGCGCCCGGGCTGAAGTTGAACTCTTAATCAAAACCTGACGTGATAATTTACACTTCACTTCCGTACACTCGATATCGTCTAACTTCTGTTCACAGCTCTATCATCAAGAGTCCGCCTGCAGGTTGTCACCGCTGCTCGACTCCCCGCGCCCGCCCTGATTTACAGCTGGCTGTGGACGGAGCATCTGTCTTTACCTCCCTGATGTCTCCTGGTTCCTTTCTTTCCACAGAACTGCAATAATGTCTTTGGTTTGGACACGGGGGGGACAGAGAGACCGTCTTCAGGCTCAGAGAAACAGCGCTCTGCCTAATCGTTTCCAGAATTTGGAAACAGAGATGGCTCAAACCTTGAAAAACAAAGTGCAGTCACACCAGCAGCCAAGTCTGAACCTCTGCATTTGAATAAAAACGCAGAGACAATCGTTTATATTCACAATCCGACACATGAAACTCTTGAACAACACTATGTTCTGCAGCTGCACTCAGAAACTTGACGGAACATCGACTCATTGCATCATTACCTGGTGATTCATAATAACCTGAGCTATTTGCGGTTCTTAAGAATAACTCGCTTGATGCACAGCCGAGTGAGTCAGACACTTACCCACAACTACACCCGAGTGCTAATGAAAACCCTCATTCACAAAGATCGATGCTCCGACATCCTGGAAAAGCTGTGATGTCAAACAAACTCCTCCACCGTGTTTTAGTAAAACTTGGTTGGTACCGATGACAGAAACGAGGAGACGAAGGTGTATTAATGTCATTATTATCTGTATGAGACGTTAGTGACAGGAGGCTCATGAACCTACAGAGAGTTCAGCCCAACAACAGCAGAGGGAAAGAAAAACATCTTCAGTTGACCTTCAACAGATCAAAAGGAGAAATAATGAGTTGGACTTTAGAGTCAGATAAAAGTGACGCTGAGGTCTGCGGACTCTGATGTTCCTGACCAACCCATGTTCAGCCTGTTTATGATGCTCTGTTGGTCATGTGGTCACATGACAAGCCTGCAGACATTTTACTCCACGCTCGTCTGTGTCGCCCTCGCCGTCGCCCTCATCATCATCATCATGCCACTGCGCGCTCATCTGCCGAGAGCCACGTCATCTTCGTCGGCAGGAATGTCCGAGGCATTCATGTCACTCCACGGAGATAATTAAAAACATTATTGTTCCTGAATAATTACCACGTGTACAGCAGATGGAGGACGACAGGCGAGGGCGTGTGCACACGTATGATGGAGCATGTTATGGCGTCACGGCTTGCTCGCCACCGCAGGCTGATGATGTCATGATGTGTGAAGTGTTTGTTAACGTGTTGCTCATTAGAGAAGATCTATAGCGGATCCTCCCGGCATCCCATCACCACATTCATTCAATCATCAATTACCTAAACATTAATCCATTCACCTTATTGATTGTTATTTCATCCATTCATTCACTACGATCCGACCCGTAAGGACGGACTCTCTGTCCATCTTCAAGTGGGAGAGATGTGGAATTTCTTTTGTGCTTCCAGTTCTCAGTTCTGCTTCCGCCGGGACGAGCTCGTACGGCCGAGAGAAGCAGCATGTCCCGTTTCACTGTGAGGAAACGGATCATGTGAGCCTCATTTCAAATCGTGTGCAGAACTGTGAGCGTTGCCACGGAGACGGCTCTGTTTTCAAGAATATTTACAGCATGCAGCCTGGAAATATTTGTCCCTGGTGCTCTCTCCCTCTCTCTGGTTAGTGAGCCAGCACACACACACACACACACACACACACACACACTTGAAAAAGTGAATCATGGCAGACGATTATGAATATGGCAAACGCACAAACAGCCCGAGAGCGTGCAGCTTCTAGCTCAGCCTGCAGGATCTACAGCGCAGAGAAACCATGAAATCACACAACTTAACAACTTCTCTTCAGTCAGGACGGAGGCTCAGCTGCAACACCACCCCACCCCCATACCACACACACACACACACACACACACACACACACACACACACACACAACCATTGTCAAGTTCTGCTGGGGCTGCAAACATC
Organism: Psettodes erumei; assembly: GCA_016785225.1. Classification (NCBI taxonomy): domain Eukaryota; kingdom Metazoa; phylum Chordata; class Actinopteri; order Pleuronectiformes; family Psettodidae; genus Psettodes; species Psettodes erumei. The sequence goes on from JAFBJZ010000351.1 coordinate 423,705, forward strand.
CATTCCTATAAACTCATTCCTACAGGATGATTTTTCATACGGAGATTTTATTGCAAAGTGGTTACACTTTTTATTTGCCACCAGGAGCCAAAGTGGTGTTTAATCCAAAATGTCAGACTCAGACAATTACGCTCCTCGGGGCCACATTAGCTAAAGAGACCCCTTAATTATTTAGCTACGTCCAGACAAGGCTGCTTTTGTGACAGGGAGGTCCTTGTGGTGATCATAGGTCATGATATCACACACACACACACACACACACACACACACATAACTGCAAATGCCACTCTGGATTCCAGCACACTGACGGAAGCAGTGATGGTGTATTGGCCTGTGTGTGTGTGTGTGTGTGTGTGTGACAGGGTGAAGTCTAATAAAATGAAGCTTGGAGACACAACCGACAATGACCTTCATGTCTGACAAGGACATTCCGACACACTCACGTTCACACACCAGTGGCATGACATCATCCTCACATCATCCTCACCACCTTCATCGTGCGGTGCTACTGATTGCAGAGCCCGTCTGCCTATGACGTTTCGCCTGTTTCCAATTGCGATGGAAAAGAAAATCCGCGGCTCTAATTGGGACCACGTTGTAGCACCCTGATTGATCCATTAATCACGGAAAATAACCCGGGTGTAAGCTGTGCAAACACTCCACGGGAGACAGCGACGCACAACACCACGGGGGGGGGGGAACACATCAGTCAAGATGGAATTGAAACGGCGGCGTGACAGCGCGGGTACCAGCCTCTCACGTCAAGGTGGTGATGCTAACCAACACGCAGAGTCTCCACACTGTAAAAGTCAAAACAGCTGTACGTACAGTAGGACCAAGTCCAGTCCGGCAGTAAACATCCCACAGGATGTACAGTACAGTCTTATTAAACAGGGTGTCGAGTGCAAATATGTGCACAAAAGTCAGACTCAAACCCCCTCAAGGTTTTCCCAGGGTCTTTGCTATACTGAACCTTTAATTATCAGCCACACATGAGAAAAGAGACAAGATCATTTGCAGTGAAAACAGAGAAATTATTGCAAGGATATTACTTTAATAACCACAGGGACCTACGATGTGTCTGTGCTACTCAGTATTTACTTAATAATGAACTTGGCTTTCCTTTCTGAAAACTCTGTGAGCCACAGTATCACTTCTTTTAACAATAAATTAGTCCAAACTGTTCCAAAGTGAAAGCATCTTTCTGAAAGCTGCAGCAAACCAGGACCGGAGCGCAACGCTTCCATGGTTCACATTCAGCAGAAGAAAAAAGTCCTGAGGCAGCACAAAGTTCACCAACAGCATCATGCAAATCTGCAGAGCGTGCACGTACCGTCCAGGAGCTGATAGGCTGAGGAGCGACGGCAGCCGAGCCGGAGGACGAGCAGAGATAATCCAAAGAACCAGGCGGGAATGCTGCACGGAAACACAAGCCAAGAGTGAGAGAAGTGACGGAGAGTGAACTTAGAACAACTTCTCCCGCCGCGGGAAGCGCTGCGCCTTTCGTTTACCGTGAAGACATGTTCAGCGGCGGGCAGCTCAGATCCAAACTTAACTCGCCCCGTTCATGTGCGAGTGACAGACGAGCAAGAGAGAGAGATGGAGCCCACTCTGCCTCTCTCTCCCTCCACCTACTCCACACTAAAAAAGCCCTCTCTCTCTCCTCCGCCCCTCTCGCTCTCTCTCTCTCTGTGGTTCCCGGTCTAACAAAGGCAGCTTCAGTGCGTCGGGACTCAGGGGGCCCTCACCGAGCTGAAACCCGACTCCACGCGTCCCTCTACGGACCACCGCTCTCTGATCCAGCCCTCCCCTCAGACATCACAGCCCCAGACACAAATTAACACACTCCGGTTAAGTCCTCCTCCTTCTCCCACTACAACTCTGTTCCCGCTGCTGCTCCTCACCGGTGTGGGTTCTCCCACCTTCCCCGTGTCCTTTAAAGCAAGTGTGGCCTTCACCTATGTTGGGGGGGGGGTTGTGTCTCGGGAGCTCCGGCATCAAGCCCAAGTCTCTCTCGTTTTAAGTAGAGAGGAAATATTTAGGCTCGTATCAAACCCCCAGGAATGTGTTTTCTTTATCATAAGTTCTCTACTAATCCACCCTCTAACATCTATCCACAACTTTGCATCCAAAACTTTGTATATGCATGAATATAATTCCAAGCAAATGGGGAACGGATCGAGCTGTGACATGCTTTGGATTTTACACATTTTTCTGGGGGGGGGGACGACACCCGCTCAAATTCACATCATGATTCATCTTCATGATCGGAGCTGTGGCAAAGCTGCAGACCTCTGCCGGCCATCGTGCCCTCGGGGAATCATCTGCCGCGATGTCTGGGCTCGAGCGATGCACGGCGGTGCCGAGTGGAATCTGCCCGGAACACGCACACACACACAGACACACACACACCAGCCGAGCTGCAGCAGCCAGGGCGGTGGGGTGGGGGTGGGGGTGGGGGGGCAGATAAAGATGTGTTCGGACCTTGTCTCTGACAGCTCAGACAGATAAAGGCCATCGCGGCTTGCGAGCGATGCTGCTGGAGAGGCGGCGTCAATGATAAGGCGTCTTCGCTTCGCTGACCTGCCGCAGACTGACCCGCCGCACTTCTCCTGACACCAGTGCGTCACACGTTTGGCAGAGGAAAAACAGCCAGTGTTGGGAACAGGGCTCCAACAAACATTTTAACATATATTTTGTTTGTGGGCTGACGTTTCTGAGCTCCAACCAGAATCACATTTTTAATTCCAAAAAAAAGTCTGATATACAGTCTGGATTTCCAGCAGCTCAAAGCAGAACTTTTCTCCCTCACCTCTAAATGCCTGACAGTTGTTGTGTGTTTTGTCTCTTTTTGTAAATGTCCTGGCTGCTGGATGTCATATTTCCATATCAGGTGATCCATCCTCCTCTGGAGAGACGCTCTGGAGACGTCGTTTGTCATTTCTAACTGCGGCTGCACTCGGGGTCGTTAATCCGACACAAAGTGCTTCTGGTCATATTGTGTTTAGTTTATGGAAAGAGAGAAGAAAAAGCATCTTTGCCTCCCAGGTGTCCTGTGTAGTCTGAGTCATGGGGGCAGATGATGGAGGTCTGTTATGGTAACAACTATGAAACCGACACATTAGAGGAGTCGCTGTTTGTGTTTCCATCTGCATTCATGTTTTAAAGCGCAGCTGGATGGCGGGGACGTGTTTGGTTTGATGCAAAGAGCCGACGCACAAAAACCAGCACTTACTGTATCTGCTTTATGTTCGTGAGCCTGTGAAGTCTGCTCTTTCAGTTTCTGCAGCCTCTTTGATGCCGGCTGCAGCTTTCGCTCTGTGCTGCACAGAAATCATCACCGACGCTGTTCTCCAGCTTCCCATCCTCAGAACACACCACCTGAAACATGGGATGCAAACTGCACTCCCTCATGCCATAGTCCTGTGCAACAAAAACACACATATACATATATAGATACAGATATAACACTATACATACATCTGCATGTGCAAATTGGTAACATGTAAAGTAGAAGTTTCCACATGATAGCTGAAACAAAAAGCGATGAATCATCCATAAAGATGCGAGAAAAGCTCATATTTCTTTAATGGATATTTCTTTTTGGCAGCATCTCCAGTGAGGAAACATGTTTTGTGGTTGCCAAGATTGCTCTGCACCCCCCCCCCACCCCACCCCCACCCCAGCCAGACTTTGAGGTGGGTGCTCTCAGATCTCCATAGTAGTCTGTGTATTTGGAGGTAAACAAAGTGAAAAGGCAGTTCTTTGTGATGAGAGAGACAAGGAGACAAAGAGCAACAGGCTGGCGTTTCTATGCAAAGAAAACAACTTTTTTTTGTTGGGGGGGGGGTTCAGCCTGTGGGTGGCTGCAGATTAAAAGGAGTCTGGTCCGAGGTCTCGTTGGTATGAGTCAGAGAGATACGGGCACGTCATCGCTCTTTAGCTTGACGGCTGTGAGAAAGAGGGCTGAGCTGCCCCAGCTGACATCAAAACGCACCAACGCACAAAAAGAAAACACATCTGCTCACACTGCCTGGCTCTGACTCTTCTTTCTTAAGGGGCTTTCCATGTTGTGAACTTAAGCTGTATGCGGCTTTAACAGACTGCACTGCTGCTGAAAGACGTCCAGAGAGTTAGTGCAAGACAAACCCTACAAGAGTTTAATTCAATATTCACAGCAAAACCAATAGATGGTGATGTGATGACGCTGGATAGCTCAATCATGCATTTGCAACACAAATGAATTTAGAGAGGAGATTTGATTACAGGACATACAACCTTAGTGGTGTAAAATAAAGCATAAGAAACCAACAACATCACAGACAGAGGACAGAGGGGGAGGAACGAGGCCCCACAAAAACCTTCAGCAGCGTTTTCCATCGCTCATATTTTAAATATTTCTTATCACGGGAGCCCAGATTCCTCGCACTACCTCTGACCCACTGTAGAATGGTGATGAATGCAGTGTGAGGAGAATGAACACAGGTCTGCCAATGGCTGGAGTCGGCTAATCACGTGTCCGCAGGTCTGTAAGTCCTGAGGTCGCGAGTTCTTATTTATCGTTTGTTTGTTATCGCGCAGGGGGAGTTGGTGGAGTTGGGATGGCGACGACTTCTGGGTCACCCGCACTCAGAACAAGTTGTGAAATCCTGAAGCTCTAATTTAATGAAATGTAGAAATAAGATGGCGCCCTTCTCCTTTTAGCTCCTCGTCAATCTTCCTTTTATTTACCTTTCACTTTTACTGACGTGGACCCCCCCCCGAAGCCCCTCAGGGAAGGAGTCTGCAGCATTATGAAACGTCTTCACAAAGCCGGGGGGGGGGCGATGGGAGGCCAGCCATTCTCGCTTGTGTGGTCAACAGGGAAAATAACAAGTGCTGCTGGTGTTTTTTAAGCTGAAATCCAAACACAGCATCAACAAAGGCGGCAGCTCGGCTACTGAAAACAAGCACGGGCTCCGGTGTTCAGTCTCAGGGTGATTGACAGGGCCGTGAGCAGAAGGTCAAGCTGCTTTTTAAAAGTGAAAGATGAGCCTCAGACCGGTTTAGAACCAGAATCTCCAACAGAGTGAGGCAAAGTAGACGCATATATTCATTTATGAAGGATCAAGGGGGAGAAAAAGGAGTTTGATCCGGCCTATGAAAGGCAACTGAACACCAAAAATGGCAATGAAGGATCGGTGAAAACCTTGCACCTTCAATATTTTAGATATTATTTTTTTTCCTGAGAAGGTCAAACATCAGTTTCAGCAGACAGATTCATCTCCAAAGCTTTTTTCCTGACTCGGAGTGCGTGAGCCTGAGTCAAACAAACAGACACTTATCACAGCTTGTTTACATCTCAGCTCAGCTGTTGTGATTAAGCTGCATGTGTTGTTGGACCTCAATGAGCAAAGCGTGCCAGTCCAAAAGACAATACCCTAATGGGAGGGTGGAAGTTGTCACGTAATGAAGTCTTGTCTCCACCGGTATGTCTTCCAGAGAAAATCCAGCCAGAGTTCCATCTAAAAAGGTTTTTAAAAGCTGTTTGGCTTTAAAGTGTTTATTAGCTCCACTTTAACTCCTTTCCATTCCTGTTTCTTCTACAGAAGCCTGGTCGGCCTCACAAATTTTCGAGCTGCCGGACCGGAGCGCGTGCAGAGCAGTGAGAAATGTCAGCGTTGTCAAGTCGTATTTTAAATCCCATTTTTATTCAGATTTACTGCTCCAGTGTGGATGTCTTTTTTTTTTCGTCTCCAGGTGTAATCATCCTTACAGGTGTCCCTGGCTGCAAGTGCAGGATTCCACTGTCTTTTTTTTTTTTACTGTAAAACGCCAAAACTTTGACCTCTGCACCAGCCGCCCTGGACTATGCAGAAACACTCCCTGTATGTAATCATGGGGCGATGATAGAAACAGTTTCTGAGAGACTGGGCTGCGCTCCTCATGGTAATTATGATGTTAAATTGTCGTACAGCGTAAGTATTTTGTTTGGAATTTGACATAGAGAACATATACGCAGCCTGGACGTCAGTCAGGGCAGGATTGACCGAGAACAGCAGCCAGATATTGTTCATTCATCCTGCACGCGGCTGCAGCTATGAGGGAAAAATAAGGCGGAAAAAAATACGTGTTTCCAGCTACTTTCCACGTCTGATGCCTGGTTCATCAGAAAAAAACCTCCACCTCTGAAAACGTCATCTTCTGTGCACAGATCAGATTAAAGTGGTAGACGGTCGCCTTCCTCACCGCCGCTTCATGTTTATGTGTTTCAGGTTAGAGAACAAGGACGTTACGACATTTTGAGCATCGACAAACATGACGATTCACCTTTCCTTTCTGTGTGTGTGGCTCGCTAAATGTGATCGAACACAGCAGGGAACATTTCATTAAGAGTTCAGGGAGAAACTGGTTGTGGGGGGGGGTTGCCTCAAGCATGGGATTGAGATGGTGCTGCAGGGAGGTCTGAGTGACGGGTGGGTGGGATATATAACTTTTGTTTTTTGGTGATCTGTGAGATCAAACTCAGATGTGCAGGTGATTAACATGGGTGGGTTGCAGCTGGTTCCAATGAGCAGGGAAGGATTAGGTGCATTCCCAGCTAGAAGATGCAGAAACCTGAGGATGAGGGAGAAGAGGAACCATCATGGGGGGATAAGCACCGAGTATGAAGAGAAGAAGCCAAACACCTCCAAGGGTGGTCCAGAGTGAGCAAGCTAACATCCTGTGGGACAACACTGGTGATGGCTGACCAACTGGACATTGTGGTGACAGCAGAAGGAGGCAGTAGCGACAGATGGAGCGATACCAAGCAACAGAAACATCAACGAGTAAGAACACAAATGCATCTGAGATCCAGAGGAGGAAACCTGAAGCTCCCAGGCCTCTGGAAGACGACCCGAGCTTCTTCTGGGGGTCCCTGAAGAGTGAAAGGAAGTTTTCTGGGGGGGCTGGCTCTGCTTTTGTTTGTTGAATACAGACTTGATGCAGGAGCTCCTTGTCCTCAGCAAATGGAGCATCCAGCCGGAGTGACGACACACACGCTCGGCCCGAGCTGGAGGCGGTTGTGCGAAAATAGTGACACGGACAATGCTGCAGAGGATAATAAAATACAGACGCATGCAAACGCAGAAGCTAAAAAAAGACAGGATTATAGTCTAGCTGTAGGTACAAACATCCAGTGTTTGGTCTCAGCTCTGAAATACACTGCTCCACTTTGTTCCACTTATCTGGGCAAGGTGAGTGTAAGTGTGTGTTTTGGCTAACTGGCTAGCCAGAAGCTAATTCCCCCTGCATACCGCTAATGCTTGCTCTGCTGGATAAACACTATCTAAACACAAACCTCGATCCTGCGCAAGATAACCGGGTCACACAGTAAAGCCCGGTGGTTCTGTTCCAGCACAGGAAAGACAAAAGCCCTCTGATAATGATGGCGAAATGCAACGTCGAGTGTTTGTGTGAACGCGCGCACACACACCAGCGAGCGTGTGTATGCACAGGTGTTGCCGACACCTCCGGCTCATTCCGCTGATGTTAAAGAAAACACGGCAGGTAAACACAGAGACGTGGTCGGGCCTGAAGCCACGAGCCTGCCTCTGCCGTACGTCCAGTATGTTCCCTGGGTTTCCTCACATACTGTCCTCTGTCTGCCAAGAACGTCCAACACATCCTTTTTTTTTTTCCTCTTCTCATAAAGCAAAGACTGTTCACACATTTTTGCACGTCATCGCCTCCCTGGGTCGAGCGGCGGCGGGGAGAAACGGGGTCAAGCGGTTTGTTGAAAACCGAGTCTCTTTCAATTATAAAATGTTTTTTGCAGTCAGCGTTTACAAATGAATCAAACGCAGCACACTGTATCTCGCAAATATCTCGACCTCACCCCTACGCTTTGTGTTTATTTCTACAACAGCGTGTTTAAACATGCTCATTAACAAGTTTGGGCTGCGGGGATTTGTGTTACACACTGAAATCAAACAGTTTACTCTAAATTACAGTGCATGTTCTCACACCCTAAGAAAACAAAATCCCATTTTTAATCCGGAAAATAACAATAACTGATGCCCAAAGACAAATGAGCTGTAAAATGTAGATTTTCAAATGTTTCTGGAGGAAAATCCCCGGGTATTCAAACAAAATTTGTCTTGTCTGTTCAGCATCAAAACGCTTGGTGTCACACGTGGATCAACAGAATGGAGATTACAGCAGCGAGCTGCCCTGACAGAAAGGACGACGTTGTGCGCACAATTCTGGCGAAGGCTCAGCGAAAGATGCAGCAGGTTGTTTTTTTGCTTGTGGGTCCAGGGGGGGGGGGGGGGGTCACCTTAAGGTTAACTTTGGGAGTTCTGGGTGGCGTCTCGTCCAAATGTCTGGTATTAGCATCTGACAACGCTTCACCCCCCTTAATATTCGCTGTCCCTGACAAAAGCCTTCGGACCATAAATAATCTCCATTGCTCCGTCCAGGATTTCCATTGAAACCTCGGACGGCACACGAGCCTCGGCCGTGGGCGGATCACATTTTTGAGCATCGATCAAAAGTTGCTTTTCCAGATGGGGAAGCAGATTTTCAGTGAAAAGGAGGAAAAAAAAAAGGTCCCGCACTTGACTGTTTTTGCTGAATTTTAAAAGAAAGCATGCGTGGAACACCCGGCTTTGTTTCGTACAAAAATTCAGACTTTGACGCAGCGATGTGTGAAATGAAGTGAGTGAAGCCAGAGAAGAGGCGGACGACGATTGTTCACCGAGATGCTCTTTTCAACCCAACTCTTATCATTTAGATTAGATTCAGATCTTAATGGAACGGGATATTACCTATACTCAACAAAAGAGATCTTATCTGGCGTCTTCTCTGTTCATTACCCTCAGCATTAAGAGCTTTCCATTCCCCTGAAATACGAAAGACGGCTATTCTCTCACAGGTTTTTAACTCTACAAGCTGACGCTGCATTAACATCTCTCACCAGAATAAACCTATTACTGACCACGCCAGCGGATGCAACCGATCCCAGTCTATCACTTCAGGCTTCCAAATAAAAGCTGTAGAGAGACTATAATCAGTTTATTTTCTGTGCTGCACCTGCTTGGCTGCAGCTTTTATAGTTCCTGCAGCACAGGGCAGCTCCATCGCTACCACATGAGTCTCAGCCTCTTGTAAACCGGACCAGATTTATTGCCAATATACTTTATGTGATTGTATTTTACCACTTTGATGCCTATGACATATTAATGATAATGACTCGGGCTTTCAGTGTCCGCTCTCTTAACAATGGGCCTGTTCTGGTGGGACTAAACCAAACCGCAACCACAAGGACACCAAATATAAAAAAGTTTGTAAGTGATCCAGGATCTGCATCAACCCACGACCTCATTCCTGTGCATCCATCATCACACAGGCATTATTTCTGGGACATTCCCCCAGTGACGTCAGGGACGGCTTAAACTCGGTCCAGTACCAACCAACGCCCCCTTTACCTCATGGAAGATCATTGTAGGTGCTGGAAATTAAACCCCACAGATTTTACTGATTTCATGGCAGCACGGTCCAACGCCGAGGACGATGTGAGAGTCTGAACAGGCCCGCGTGGATGCAGGGCGGCCTGACGAGCGACAGCGGTGCCAGCTGAGGTCATCCGCAAAGAGCCGGGCCCGGGCATCATCGCCGGAGCGACGTCTGCGGTGGGTCGTTCGCAGCTGGGCAGGCGGGACGCTGCGGTCCAGCAGCATGTCCCAGAACAAGGCGGTTGTTAAACGTTGTCCACGGGCGGATGCAAACACATTCTTTGACTAATCAGTACCAGAGTTGCCATCTGACTAACATTTGTAAACGACCATGAGAAAAGAATCTGCAGGACAGACAGGGACTTCCCCAACGATTTTCAGGGATTTCTTTGGAAAGTCTTAATTAGGGCAAATCTGGAATGGTGTAATCACCCAAATATGTGAGTAAGTATTTAATAAATAAATAAATAAGTTGTTTTTTTTAAAGGACAGTGTAAAGCTGAGAAAATACAGAAAAGTCACGGGAGACAAATTGAAGCTCAGGGTTGGTTGGGTAGGTGGTTCACCTAAGCTTGCTCACACCTGTCCACCCAATGACGACACCAGGAAGTAATGAGGAACACGTCCTCTCATGACCCCCCCCCCTCGACTGGGGGCTTAACTCCACAGTCTTTGACCACAACAAAGCCGACGGTCCCCCATCTTTCTTCCTCGTCCGTCTTCACGGACACGCCTGAGTGCACATGGCGGCGTGTTACTGAGGCTGTGAGGTCACAGCGTGATGAAACTCAGCTTTCAGCAGGGATCTCCAACCAGTGTCTGAGAACAGGCAGGTGAGGGGGGCGGGTTCCTGTTTCGGCTTCGGGGGCCATTAAAAAAAACAAGACGTCTAAGTGTGGGAAGATCAGACAAAGGTTTCTTTCTTAACGGAGGTCGCGCCCGGGCCGAGGTTTTCATCACTGCAGCTGACTCAGTTCATTAACGCGGAGCGGACGTAATGTTCTGCTCAGACAACAGATCTGAGATTTGATTTAATTCAGGATGAATAAGCTGCGATCAGAGGCAGCGGGAGGTTGTACTGCAATAAAATCAACTTCAGCAGGTTGCCAGGTCTGCACCTGAAAAACAAACAGCAGGAGAAAGGCATCACCTGTTCTGTCGGATGCAACGCGCAGAGAGAGTTGTTTCTAAAGATTGTCTGCCTCTTTCATATCTCTACAATCAATTATGGATCAGGTTTGACCAGTTTGGCCTCATGAGAAGATCTGTAGAGCAAAAAAATACTGAGATACTCAGATAAGTTAGAATTTATGAACAAAGAGCAGCTGTGAATGAGCCCACACTTCTGTTCACAGCAGGAATGTAAATCTCAGAGCGAAGCTGCGCTGTCACAGTGTGATTCCTGTTGATCCTCTTTCACTCTGATCCAAAGACAAAAAGCTTTCTGTTTTAATTTGCTCTGTTTGAAAACTCGTTTTTTCTCAGATGAATGACATCATTCTGTCCACTGATGGGTCGTGTTTGGATTTTCAAACTTCCTGCGGCGCTCCAGCGTGTTTGCTTTTGGTAGCAATTTGCTAACGGGGTTAACACCCTGACACACACACACACACACACACGCACGCATGCACACACACACACACACATCACTGTCTTCCCAGCGTCCTCTCCTCTCACTGTGCTTTCACTGCAGCTGAGTGACCTCTTCTTTCCCTGATGAACACATCGCTGACAGCCTCTTTGAATTTCCATCACACACACACACACACACACACACACAAGCCTATCCTGCATACATGAAGAGACTCACACAGGCAGGACATGGAAATAATTATCACTCCAGTGGAACGTCAGTAGCTGTTTGTCTGCTCTGATTTGTTGCGAGGCGAGGGAGATGACAACAGGCTGCATACAGAAGTTTGGGCGAAAATCTCACAGTGAAAGAAATAAATCTGAGGGAGTTTAAAAAAGAAAATGTGTCCCGCTCCTCGTGACCTTCACCCGGCAGGTGAGAAAACGCAGGTATGAAGTCAAAAATACACCACTAAAACTGTAAATTTTAACATTTACATTCCTCTAAAAACTGTGCAAACGCCAGCTGCTGATGGAGATTATGATGTCACACGCTGAAGTGGGTTGTGTTATTCATAAAAGACAAAATGACAAATTTCTAAATTCTTTTTTGGCGACAACCTAGGCACTGTAAAAAAAACAAAAAAAACAGCAGTGCTTGGGTTGTTAATTTATCAACGTGCAGTTTTCTGACTGAACCTGAAGGCAGCATCAGATCAGATCCTCTCTCGGATCTCCAAGTTAATCTGCAGATCATTCGTCTCCTTCAGGAGTTTTCCTCTGGCTTGCATTGAGCCCTTTTCCAGAGAAGTTCGATCGTAGAACTGGGAACCCCTCGCGTCCCGGGTTGCCAGGTTTAGGGATTCAACTGGGCACACGCTTTCCAAACAACCCCAATCGATCCACGCTCCCCTTTCGCCAGACATTGTGCTTCTGCCAGGTGTTATGTAAAGTCTATTTCCACTCAACCTCCGAGTTGTTGGGATTTGGATTCGGCGGAGGCCGAGTGGATGCGAACGTACCTTTGTTTCTTTGGCAGATTAATTTTCTGGGATCATTTATCAGGTTGTAACGAGAGAGAGAGAGAGAGGAGCCCCCAGGGGTTGCCAGTTGTGAAGCTGGACCGGCCCGTTTCTTTCCACAGGAACCCCAGCTGTTTTTTTTTTGTTCTGTGCTGATCAAACGACGTGCCTGTGGTTGCTGCTGTTTGACATGAGACACACATGGAGTCCGTTAGTGAACAGCAACTCACACAGACTCATAAAAAAATAATAATCAATGAGCCCCCTCCCCACCAGCGCAGAGGAAACTGAACTCAGCAGAACATCGTGCTGTTACTCAATAATTTGTTTCCACCTGGAAACCTTGAAGTTTTAAAAGTGGATTTTTTTTGTTTTGTTTTTCCACCTCTGCCCGCTACATTTAAGCTGATGAAATTACTCCGTGAGTTTCTGATTCGGGTCAATTTAAGCAAATATTGAGTAGAGAGGAGAACCTCGTGTCCATTACATAAAATGTGACTTTGATTATGTAATCCACTCCGAGTGGAAAGAGATTTAAAGCTTAATGAATCCAGTTTGAAGCAGTCGTGCCTTCGTTGAGTCACAGATACGGACGTGATTGTTCCCGGTGTGACCCAGACTTTCCAGCGCTTTAACAATAACAGAGTCATTAATCTCCTGTATCCCATCTTATCTCTCGCACCAGAGAGTACGGGCTAATACCTCTGTGGATGTGTCAGTGTGTGTGTGTGTGTGTGTGTGTGTGTGTGTGTGGGGCGGGGGTCTGCTATTGTAAGCGCAGCCTATTTATCCACATTAGTCAGAATCATATCATCAGTCAGTGTTATCTCCACACTGAGACAGATGTTTAACATAACCTACTGTGTGCGTCGCACCGCCGCTTTTCTCACATGTGTAACAAAATGTGTTTGTGACATCGAGATGTGTGTCGGCAAAGCACAGCCTGTTCATCTTTTTAAAATCTATTATCTACCTCCCGAGGACTCGCAGCGCCTTTCTGTTTCATTACGTAAGAGGAGAATTTGGGCTCAAAGCTTTTTTGCTAATGTAATAAAAAAGGAAATTTGAAAAGGGAACGTTCAGCAGTGTTCAGAGTCCTTGAGAGGTGGAGGGAAAACTTTTGGTCTCTTTATAAACCATCACATAACCACAGGCACTAGACATGAAGGTATGATATCCCACTGTGACGGCTGATTTACAGGGTTTCAAGATCACACAGGTTCGTTACCGTCCGTGTGGGATTGGCACAAAGTTTTCAACTTCTGCACAAGTCAATGTCCAGCTCACGCTGTTCGTCTGCTGCTGAATTAAAAAATTAAAAAGGTAAGAGGGTAGAGTGAGGGGAAACTGATATTTCTAAAGAGAGAGAATCAAACAGGCTGTACGCAGACTACAGTATAACGTAATTTACAGTCCTGGGGGGGATGTGGAAAGATTTTGAGATGAAGCCAAAGTACAGTGGGAAACATTAATGCATTCCTCAGTGATTAATCAAAAGCAAAGCTTGAAAAGGAACAAAAGAATGTAAAGATAATTATTTCTCTCTAAATCTGCAGCGTGACACCTCATTACTTCAACAAGCGGAGGAAGAGATAATACTGTCCCACAAAAAAACTAAATACCTTTAATTTCCCCCGTTTCCACTTTATTTCCCCGCACTCGCGTCTCACGTGCTCAGTCCTCCAGCCTCACAACAATATGAGTGAATTATTCACTCACGCCTCATCCAGAAACAAACAAAAAAAAAAAACAATAAAAGAAATGAGATTTTAACTTCTACAGCAGTAATGATTCTGACCTGTGATAATACAGAAGAAAACTAGCTCAGGTGGAGGAATCTGAAGCAAAGAAGAAGCTCTTTCTTTTCTAACACCAGCTCATACAACGCCTCAGCTCCTTTTGTCTCTCTCTCTCGTAAATACAGTATGATGATGTGAACTCACTGTCACCCCCTCCTCTTTCTATCTCTTGCATTTGCACACGCACACACACACACACACACACACACACACACACACACCAAGCGCTGCGCAGGAATGCGTTTCTTTTACAGGCAGAAATTCCTGCACATGCAGTCGCGTGTGCGACGCCAAGTGTCGTCCCAGAACCTCGAGCCGGTCCAGACTGAGATTCCTCTGGGCCCAGGACAGGAGACGTCTCTGCTCTTGTGCTTCATATTAAAGCAACGAGAAGCATCTCGCTCTGTGTGTGTGTGTGTGTGTGTGTGTTTTCACACACACACACACACACACACACACACCTCTGGATGCCTGAGAAAGCTTCGTCTGTCTGTGCTGCTGGGGGGGTGTGTGCCTCAGATCTAAGTGGCCTGGGTTTCCTCAGTGGGGGTGTTAAAGATTTAAGGAAGCTGCTACTGTGAACAAACACCCCCCCCCACACACACACACACACCACCCGCTGCTGGGAACACCAGGGATTCTGCACCGACACACACACACACACACACACCTTTTTGCAAGGCCTGCAGTGGCACACAGATGTAAAGCAGACGTGAGCTGGGCAGCAGGGGGCAGGATGGTGGTGGTGGTGGTGGTGGTGGTGTTGGGGGGTGGGGGGGGCTGTGCATAATTGCAAACACAAAAGGAGACTTTTCTGGACAAAAAAACAAAACCCTGCACACACTGCATCCTGGAAATGTGTCACACAAAGACGTGGAAGAGGAGCGAGGACGTGGAGGAGCCTCGACCATCAGTCTTTTCTCCTGCCGAGCTGTATCTGCCCCGTGTGTTCAAACCCTGAGCGAACCCAGAGTTTATCTCAGGAGCGTTTCTGTTCTCCATCCCACTTTCCTCTCAGCACTTCTGTGGATGTGAACGGATTAAAAGGGCATATAATCAGTAACAGAGCAGCGCCGACGACAGAAGAACTGACGCTGAAACTGAATCACAGTGTCTAGACAGTGCTGTCACATCCAAGGACTGAAAAGACAAAAAAAATTTTTAAATCCATCGACGCTCATCAGTGGAAATAGAGCTCGCCAGCTGAAGACGAATGATTTGAAAAAAAAAATGTTTTTTAAAAATGATTGAGGTCTGGGATCGTTGCCTTGTGTCACATGAAGAGGATGGAAAAGCTGACACTTTTATGCGCCGTTAATCCAGCAATAATGGAAATTCACAAAGACGCGGTAATTCATAGATCGGTGACGGCAGCGCTAATAATGACATGACGTGTCACTTCTATTTGGCTGGGCACAGAGCGGATCAGCGTGTTATCGAACAGAACGGGCCTGCAGACAGTTTGTGGCGTGTGGAGCAGCCAGACCAGGGATGTTCTGGAGGTTTGACTGTGGGAAGACTTTGACCTCAGCAACAACCTCTGTTTTTGTGTCGGTCCTATTTTTAAACTGAAAACAGCCTCACTGCAGCGAGTGAAAGCGTGGACACCCCGTACCCCGTACCTTCTTCTCGGACGTGAACTTCCAGACGGAGCTCGGTCGACCAGCAGCAGAGTCATCCGGTCTGATAGGAAGCCGTGCTCTGACGGCCGCCTCGTTATCTGGCTCCCCGTTTTTCCTGCAGGACTTTTCCAGTCCACATCTGGACAGGAAACAGCAGCTGGAAAACCAGGCGCCGGCTGCCGATAGGGCGGAGCGACGCAGGTGGTCCCCTCCTCCGGCGTGTGCAGAGCGCGTCCATGTTTGTGGTGCTCATTACCTCTAACCTTTGACTCAAACCTAATTCCAACTGTGGAACCAGAATCTTTACTCGAGCTTTGCACCTTGTTGATCTCATGGCGATTTGACAGTAAACTGAATATGCCATAATAATTTTTTAAAAATAAAAAAAACAGTAAGACAGCATTTACAGATTCAGATTTCTGGACAGTTGCAGCTGTATTAACGGTTATTTGGGGGATTGTTTAATCATTGAGTAAATAAAATGTCAGAAAAAGGATAATATTGCTGGTTGTCCGAGACAAACACAAAGTATTCCAGGTACAAACAGTCCAAAGGCTGCTGGGTTCACAAAGAGAGACCACGTGTCAATGTAACGTTCAATAAACAGCTGATCAGCTGATCAAGTTTCCTGACTCGTCATGTTCAGCAGACGGTGCGCTGGTACAGCAGCTGAAACATGACGGCACACAACACGTACAAACAAACATCAACACACGCGACAAAAACGGAGGTGGAGGTGGAGGAGAGGGTGGAGGTGGAGGTGGAGGTGGGGTTAACACTAACACTGCAGCGTCCAGTTTGCTCCACGCAGCCGCTTCACGAACAGCCGCGACGGCTCATACGAACAGGTGTGACGTCATCAGCGGTGACACCAGGATGCGCCGAGCCGCTGTTGTCGTCACGTCGTTTTCATTTCACAGCACAAAGTATGATGACGTTACTCACAGTCCTGCAGCGGCGCGCGCCATTACCAACATGGCCGACAGGTGATTCTGCCTCACCTGGCGTGCACACGCACATGCGCACTGGCGCATTGCAAATCGCGGGCGGGGGGGGGCTTCACTCTGACTGTGCAGTCCCTTAAACTGAGGATGTGATGAGACAGACCGCTTCACACTCACACACACACACACTGGTGTGTGTGTTCATGCTGTGCACGCGAGAGCCGACGCCTGCACGGGTGGAAATGGGCACATGCAGGAAAGAACAAAGTGTGTGTGTGTGTGTGTGTGTGTGTGTGTGTGCCCGTGTTTCAGTGAGAGTGTGACTCAGCCTCGTTCTTTCTTTCCATTCACTTTGTTTGTTCCTGTTTATTCAGCTCCAAACCTGAGGACCATTAAAGGCGAGCTCAGATAAACCCACCATCTTCCTGTCTTTAAAAAAATAAATAATCACAGAGCACTTTTTCTATTAAAGAGAAGTCTGGTTTCACTGCGTCTGATACCTTTTAAGGAAGCAGCAGTGCTGCTGATTCCTTTATTTTATCTTATTCCTAAATAAGTATGACATAAACAAATTCAACTAAAACTGAAAACTCTGTATTTTTCCGGGTATTTCTGCTTCAGTTAAATGTATGAGAGTGGACAGGGAGAGTAGAGTGGGCACTCTGAGTTAAAATAAACACATGTTGTGAGTGGTGGACCAGCCTTTAGCCTCCTGCAGAAAACGGTACTGAAATGGTTTAATTTCGATTTTCAAGTAGCAACCTTGGATGATTTATTAGAGCCGAGGTGTTTATTATGCAGCGCGGCACGAGCTCGCCTCCAAATCTGAAATGGAAAACTGGCACTTTTGCTCTCCTCTGTTCTTTGCCAGGTTCCTGCCATGTTTATCCCGGGTTACTGACTGCAGGGGGATTAAACACTATGAACGTTAATGAATGGAACCAGGAAACCCATTTGTGCTGGTTTTACTCAGACGGTCTCAGGAGTGTCGGAGGCCGTTGGCATCCTGCTGCTCTTTGTATTAGCGACTCTTTCAAAAGGGCGTTTCCTGACCTAAACTGAAACCGTCTCGGGAACTTCCTCGGACCAAAGCGGAAGCGAAGGCGCTCCTTTTTGTTCCGCCTCTCTTCGGGTCGTCGTCTTCAGCCTCCACTTCAGATGAATCACGCTGGAAGCATGCGAGGAGCTCGGGCCTTTACGGGGAGGAATGGCAGCACCGGCACAGCAGAGGCTAATGAAGCAGCTGGCCGGGAACCAGACACTTTGTAAAAGGAGGAGGAGGAGGAGGAGGAGGAGGCGATGACGACGTCTTCGTCCCAGCTCTTATCTTTCACGTGGCAGCGCTTGACTCTGCATTTTTGTTACCAGGCGTTCTGGGCGCTTCCATCAAAGTGAAGGACAGAAAGGATTCCTGGCTGGTAGTGTTTTTATGAGGTTCATCCCTCGCTGGGGAGATGATGAACAGTCTTTAGCAGGATCTTATGAAGCCGCTCAGGTTCTGGGGGTATCGCTTACAGGCAATGAATGTTTCCCTTATCCTACAGAAACCTCCATAGGCAGCCCTGCCGCACGTTCCCACAGGGATTCCCATGTCTGGCCGTGTGCATGGCGGTGTGCGATTGTGTGGGTACGAGCACAGTGTGTGTGTGTTGGCGACATACACGGCTGAGTTATCTCCAAGGTAACAGTGAAGGACTTGTGGAAAAGCATCCCGACTGCGAAGGCGAGTGATGTGTGGCAGCCGACGGAGGCGGCGCTCCTCCACATCTTTTACAGGAGAAAAAAAAAAGTAGTGGAATCACTGAAAAACGCAGCAAGATGTAGAATATCTGCAGGTTGCGTGCGATGTATTTCACTTCTGCAGGTTTCCCCACAGAAAAGTGGTCGCTGGACGTCACCCAAATTTTTTGCACAGCGTAAAGATATAGAGTGTAAAAAGTAAGATAATATCAAACTTTTGTTTTAACAGTTCCCCTCTCTGCCTCGTGTGGCTGTTTATGATGATGTTGTGGCCGCTCTGTGAATTGAGACGCACAACCTTTTTCTTTATTGCAACTCTTCTTCTTCTCTTCGTCTCGACACATGTTCTCTCCATCAGATTAACGGCAGGTCATGTCTGCGAATCAGATCAATGCGCAGCGAGCGTGAGCCACAAGAGCTGGAAATCCAGGCGGCGCAACACGAGCGGCATTCATGTGGCGAATCAAACAAACCTCAAACCTGCAGGAAGGATTTGTGTGAAAACACAAAAACCTCACTGCTGAACTATGAGGTCGCAGCGTTTTGACTTCACTTCCACGTACCTGTTTCCTGCCGAGGGCCGAGCCGTCACCTTCTGCTCGCCGTTCTCACTGCGAGGGCACGTGTTTCACTCTTTGATTTAAATATTTCCTGACTCCATTAACATTTGGCTGCGGTCGGTGCCGAACGCCGGGAGAAAAGCTTCAAGCTTCTCATGTCTCCTCGTGCAAATTTGCAATTCATGGGAACGGTCAGCTGAACATTGTTTTAGAGTTTTCTCTTCTTTCCTGTTTTGAAAACCAGATACTTGGTGTGTAATTCTGAAATATGTTTGAGTTCAAGTTGTCTCCAGAAAAAAAAAAATCCAAATGTTAAATGATATATGTGAGAGAAAAAGGAGGAAATTCAAACTGGCCCCAGATGACGTGAGGGAATACGAACCTGTAAACACTGAGGTTTGTGTTAAACACGTTTCTACATTTGATTCAGCTGGATTTATTTTAAGCTGGCTACGCAAAACAAAGTATTACTACAAAGAAGTAGTATTTGTAAGAACATGCATCGTTGAACTGAACCGTGATCTCATCTGATCTCTAACGGACTTGAGGCACGGTGGGAACCCAACACCGTGGACGTGTGGCGGCTGCTCTCCTGACGCCGGAGAGGACAAACCCCCCATTTAAAAAACACCAAGACCCACAGACAGCGAGAGAGGCCGGGCGGAGGAACATCCTCCCTGCCCTCCGGCCCAATATCCTGATGTACTCGTGTTTCCTCCAAATGTTGCTCCTTGGGAGCTGGGGAGTCGTCTGACGTGCCACTCAGACCCTGAGGACGATGAAACCCTCCACCGAAGCCACAACAAACACATGAATGATGCCGTTCATATTAAAGATCATTCGATAAGAGATGTTAAAGTCCAGTTGTGCATCGTGACTGGGAATAAAAACAGCTGCACACACAAATCAACAGCAGTGTGTGACGGTGCCACAGCGCGGCGACCTTCCCGCCGCCGCCGAGCCCCAGCGACCTCCAGGCCTCGCAAATACCGGCCCTGAATCCCGTCTCATTCCAACGTTGCAACGTTATATGAAAGTGAACGCACCGCGAACTCATTTCCACACACACACACACACACACACGGAGAAATGAGAAGATCAATCCATCAACTCCTGCAGCCGGCGTTCAGCCCAGATGACTCATTAAAACAGATGAAATAGTTTGGGAGTTATTTGGTTTCTGGCCCTGAGTTGTGTGTTATGATAAGACTGATACCACTCCCACAACAGCACTGTAAATATGAAGCCCACCAGCTGAGGACGGTTAAGCTCAGCTGGCCCAGGAAGCAGTGGGTGGATGGGTGAGTGGGTGGGCGGGTGGGCGGGTGGGCGGGTGTCACTGATGGTGAATTTCAAAGCGTTTTCTGACAAATGGGCGAGTGACGGGCCATAAAACCAGCTGATTAACAGTTAATAAGGATCTCGGCGTCCCGGTGCACATGACGGCCTGAACGAAGCCCGCGGTGTAATTACACAACCTCGGGGAGAGTTGGAGCGCGGACGGGACTTTCGTCAGGGTTCTTGCGGCGGCGAACGTGTGGCGCGGCCTCGTAATTGCACCATTAGAGTGGCGGATGATGCAAACTGTGAAACATCTCAAGACTAAACTGTTGCAACGTGCAGCCGGAGCTTAATTAAAGAAAGTTGCATCAAACATCCTGCACCTCATCGCCGGGCCCCCCCCCCAGGGGGAAACGACCTTCACAAGCCAACTCTGATGCGGGTGGGGGGGGTTTCATCACACATCAGCCCCAGGCTCCAGCAACCGTTTCCAACAGGCCGCCGCTTCGACTTGGGTTATGATGCTTCATGTTGCTTTTTAGGGCAAAACAAAAGCACCTTCTTGACCAAAAATGGCCACTTGAACGCATCACGCCATGGAGGGGCTTTCACACATGATTCACACTCTTTTCTCTGACTCAGCACTTGCAGGTTGGGGGGGCATGTAAGAAAACAATGGAATTTCAGCTGGGTGACACAATCCTGCCGTGAACTGTACAATGCACAAGCTGCTTCCCGTGGAGCGCCGCCATGGCAACACGCACAACAATGCACCTGGAGGATGGAGGGATTTTAATAGCAATGAATTAAGGTCAGAACCTTAATAGGAACTGAGCTCGGTGGAGCGAATACCTTGGCCAAGGACGTCTGCAAAAAAAAAGAAAAAAAATCTAAGATCTTCCACAAATCAATCTGCACCTAATGGAAACCTGAGATTCTAAACATCTGCGCTGTTACACGTTGTTCTAATCTCCACGGCAGTTACAGTGTAAAACAAGCTGGGCTGTGGGTTTTTTTCAGCGCACGTCTATAAAGTAAAATACGTGCATGTGATAAATTCAGTGTAACGTTATCCAGAAGCAGCTCGCTGCTGGCAGGAGGTGCGCAGCCTTATCAGCGTGAGATGTTTTATTCCGCTGCCGTAATGGCGTCGGAGGCGAATGAACCCGAGCTCCTCTCCTCCTGGATTAGTCCAGGAACAAACTGCCCGGTTGGCAGCCAAGTCCACATCAACGAGAATCATAAATGTCTTACTGGTCGAAAACAAACTCAGGGAATTACAGGAGATGGGGCAGGCGCCATAATAACTGCAACTTTTTTTTTTTATTGGTTAATAGTTTAAATAATCGTGCGTCTGCTGATATTTTATGGGCAACTGAGTATTTTAATGAAGAGAGAGACAGACGAGCTGAGGTCCAGTAAGAAAGCACTTTATAACCAATGCACTTTCAACTTTCACATACATTTGTGCAAAACTTCCACCTCGATGCCTGGAGTTAAAAACGTGAAGGATTTAGTAAATATTTTCTTCATCATTTCTCCTCAGGGTGGAGCATCAAAGCTAATCACATTCACCGAGCATGAAAAAAACCCTCTAATGGCTAATTATGTGTCAGATAAGGTCAGTGGAAGATAACGGTCAGCTCTGTGTGTGTGTGTGTGTGTGTGTGTGTGTGTGTGTCGGGGGGCATCATGATGTTTATCTCAGTTTCTCATACAGTGAAGCAGGAAGTCCACAAGCTTTGGTGCAGGGGGTTTCCACTGTTGCTATGACACTAATGACCACAAATATAGTCTGACCCCGGAGAGGTGTGTGTATGTGTGTGTGTTAGTGTGTGTGTATGTGTGTGTTAGTGTGTGTGTGTGTGTGTGTGTGTGTGTTGTGTGTGTGTGTGTGTGTGTGTGTGTGTGTGTGTGTGTTAGTGTGTGTGTGTGTGTGTGTGTGTGTGTGTGTGTGTGTGTGTGTGTGTGTGATGGAGGAAATGACACAAGACTATAGTGTCCAAAGTGCTGACTGGCCAGAAGCAGATCTTTGGGATTATGAGGTTTTGGTCACAGCTTCCATCGCCACTTTTACATTTCTGTGTGTATGTGTGTGCGTATGTGTGTGTGTGTGTGTGTGTGTGTGTCCCCTCCCCACCCAGCTGATTCAGTGTTTATCCCCCGTGTGAAGTGAAGCAACAGTTTGGGGGTCTGCCCGTGTGAAAATGATTTTTTTTTCTTTCAGTTCTCATCCGCAGAGAGGAAACTAATGAGTTCTGAGGACGGTGGCCAGGTCTGTTAAAGTCAATTAAAGATGAAAGATTTAATTGGGCGACACTTCATGAGAACATATTAAATGCACAACGTCACGTACAGGAGATTACAGCTATTTTTCTAAGATGCAAAGATCTGAAATGGTCTTGGGAAAGTTTTTTTTTTCAAGCAAAAAGAAAATAAGGGATGTCAGAACCGCGGTGACACATAAAATGCAGGAATTCCCCGCTTCCTTTATCCACACAGTCGACTTATATCGCTCACTAGTCATGGGGTCAAACAAGGTCAAGGGATTTGGTCAGAACAACAAAGTTCTGGATCAGCTAAAACCCGACACAGCGATGGCGCTGGATGAAAAGTCGAGGAGGAAGGAGAACGTCCGTGCCACATTTCCCCAAAACCACACGGGTCATCCTCGTGGTGCCACCAAAGTCTGAATCATTCGTGACCACGAAAGGTCGAGTAGTTACGGATGTGTTTCGGTCTGGTCTGCAGAGTGATCGGCGCTGTCGTCACCGGTGGCCGGAAAACAGAGAAACTGCGCAGCGACGGGGCGAAGAAAGACAAACGTCTGGCCTCAGTCCAGCAGCGTTTACTCAAGTCCACATGAAGTCACCCATTGATCCTCCACGCCCAGACAGCTCCTGGCGCGTGTTTCAGCCGCCACGCAAAGAGGAAACTTCTCGACAGCTTTAATAGCAGCTGAAGCACGCCGGGCACGAAGGGCTCATCCGCCCGAGGTCGTTTTTGCTGAGCGAGAAGTACGAGATGAAAACGTACACAGACACAGACGTGGCCGAAATTTACCGTCACACTCCAACTTTCTGTTAAATCTGTGATGAAGAGCGACAGAGGAGTTTTATTTCATGAAAAATGTGATTTGGACAACTGCGTAAAATGTCACGTTTCTTAATAAAATAACTCTTTCAGAAGGATTTCGTATCTGCTGAAAAGAATCCATATCTTTGTCCCAACGGTGAAAGAGCCTGATTCAAGTGGGCAGTTTAAACGAAACCAGACAAAAGAGCTCACTGGAGGAGGGTGGGGTGGTGGTGGGGGTGGGTGGGGTGGGGGGGGGGTCCATATTCTTGGGTGGCATTCAACGCTCTGCGAACACTTAGGGTTACATTCAATGCGCCGGCTGACAACACAGTAAAGCACTTCCAGACAGAGCGGAGGAAAGAGAGCTGTAAACACAAAGTCGCAGGCTGGAAAAATAAGAATGGAACACAAGACGCACAAAATCAGCGGCGAAGGTAAACATTCGATTTGGATGAGTCCATTCAGCGTCAACTCATTGTTCCCCGCGACAGCCGATGAAGCTCAGAGGAAGCAGAGGTTCTTCCCTCTGTTGTACAAACATAAAGTTTGCATCAGCATTAATAATGAGTATTTACTAATCTGTAATCCATCATCTTCATGTTTGATACCCAGATGAAAGCTAACAGAGGAGAAGAAGTGCGGTGGTGTCACACTTGTGCCACTCGAGGGCGCCACATTCCAGGATTTATATATTTTCCAATCCAGATTCAAGAACAGAAAAAAGACTTGACCCATAAATTCAGACAGGTCCAGCTCCTGCAGCAACATCGTTTATCCATTCTTTTTTTTTTACCCACAATGCATTAATCCCCGAGCCGTGTGTAAATGTTGTGATTGTCTGGGTTTGCTTCTGTTCACGCGGCCGTGACGTGAAGCATCTGGACGATCCGGACGCCACTAATAAAGCTCCTCCAATGTAAACAGTGAGCGTGGGTCACAGGCCGGAGAGAGTGGAGGGGTGGGGGTGGGTGGAGAGGCCCCGAGGTTGATGGAGAGATCTTGTATCGATGAGTCAGATTCATTATCTGATGAAAAAGAGGAGGGGGGGGGGGGAGGAGTCCAAGAGTCGGGGGAGAAGAAATTAGGGCGATGAGTCAGAGCGCTGGAGAGAAAGAAGGTGGAGGAGTGGAAGGAACGAGGAGACAGGAGAACACGGTGGTTTTACGGCGTGATTTCAGATTGATGGTGCAGCAGTTAGAACGCCACAGATTCACTGGGGGTGACTTCCTGTCTGCTGCAGGCTGGATGTCAGACAAAATTGGATATGGGGGGTGATAATAAAATGGAAATGTTTGGGTTTGCAGCTGAGGACCAGGAAGGAACCGGTCCTGGTTCTGTTTGGTTCAGAAGACGCCGACGTGCAGGATGCAAACGCAAGTGCTTGGGTGAAACGGCACCACCCTCTGCTGGCTGCACCGTCCTGCCCCTCCGCCTGTGGTCGCATGAAGCTGAACCCGCAGAGGGAGGTTTTACTGGAAACACACTCCATCTCTGATAAAGATGATGAACTTCTACTGGCCGGCCTCCACGTGGAGGAAGGAGCGGGCCTCCAGGAGGGGGGTGGGGCGCTGGTTCTGACCATGAAACTGGGTTTATGAGGACTGACACCAGCTACACTTCATCTGATTACATGGTTTTAAAGGGACTTGGTCCAGTCTTTGAGTTAGGTATAATGGTTTGAGTTTAGGAAGCAGAACTTTTGGCAGGTTTTCGTGGAAACCACTGGATGGAGCAGAGTGGGTTTGATGGAGAAGGTGGAGGGGTTGTAGAGATGCAGGGTTAGAAGAGACATCTCACTGGACAACAACAAAAAGTAAAAGCAGGACACTTTTCTTGACTTACAATATTTCAGTATTGAAATACCAAGTGTATTTATCTTTAAACTTGGGTCACGCCCAAGCAATACTGAGAAAATGAATGGTGTGTATATATAAACACACACATATGCCTGTCATGAAGTATTTACAGTGTAATACCGAGTCTCTCCATGTGGTGGAGCTACAAATCTACATCATCCCCGTCTGCTGCGGAGCTGGGAATGTGGGAAAAATAACTCAGAGTTGATGATGAATGTGCATCTGCGTCCAAAACTGGGACAAAATCACTGACGGATTTAAAACGTTTTTTAAATCACTAAAGTTCAAGTTACAGGTTTTGATTTTAAAGATATGAGCTCATTAATGACATCACACCTGCTTTTTGTTTTGTTTTGGCTTATCGCTGAAGGATAAGAATGGGCTGCTCAGTGTGTGTGTGTGTGTGTGTGTGTGTGTGTGTGTGTGTGTGTTTTCAAGTCCCGGGCCTGTAACAGTGCTCACCGGGTAACCTGGTGTGATATTAAGAGGTCACCGCGGTTCACGCTCAATCTCCCTCCGGCCGCGCCATTGGTCGGTCCCGCCCGCAGTTTGTGCCAGCACGCGATTAGCATTCACGCCGCGGCTGTCTTAGCACGGTGGGCATAAGGTGGCCCCAGATTAGTGTTAAGTCGTTTGTGAAGACGGTGCTGGCGATTGGAGCAGATTGGACTTTAATGTCTGTAAGAGGCAGAGCTGCTGCCTCTGCAAAAAAAGACAGACACAGACGAGTCAGGAGCCGAGTCAGTCCGGAGAAAAGATTTTATTTTCCTTTTAAATCCATGTTTTCTTTGCTTCTTCCTTTAATTAAGTGGCTCGTTGCTACGTTTCTGCACATGTTACCGTTATTTATTGGATTTTCTTTTTTAAAAAAAAACCTGTTTAGTTTTTTTTAAAAAGTATTTGAGGGAGAGGATATGTTTGTTTGAGCGGCTGACATTTTTTGCAGTGCAGGAAATGCGTCGGGCCGTATTGCATGTCACGCTGACTGCGGCGCTCCGAGCATCGAGACGCAGAACAAAGATGAGGGGCTGATGGAGACTCCACTGGAGAGGCTCTACAGCGCTGAATAGGAAGTTGGATGAATAGGATTTGGAGGGGTGACAAATTGAACGGGGGATTAGGTGTGTGTGTGTGTGTGTGTGTGTGTGTGTGTGAGAGAGAGAGAGAGAGAGAACTACACCAGCTGGCTGAGTCCTCCTTCCCATTAACTGAGGAGGTGTGTGTGTTTGTGTGTGTGTGTGTGTTTGTGCTGAGACACATGTGCTGTATAAAGCCAGTTTGGATGATCCCCTGGAAAACCTGTGAATTTTAGAAGTCACGTGAAAACCAAACCAGCAAAATGATCCATTATTTCAATTTCGCACAAGATTTTTTTTTTCAGATTCATTATGAAAATCATCCCAGTTTTTGTTGAATTTCTTTATGTAAATCTCCCGCCGGTTGCTGCTTCTAGAAAAACACGAGGAGTGGGCGGCGTCGCGGCTGCAGGTTGTGGAACATGCATGTCGTTTGTGCTCCGGTGCCAAATGATGTGGGAGAACGTTCTGTCTCCACGATACAGATTTAGCTAAACCCTCTTCGCATTTTTAGAAACTGGGTCTGCGATCAGCCTCTCGCTGCCCAAACGCACACTTGCCGTCGCGGCGTTTTTCAGACGGTTTGACAAGTCGCAGCAGGAGAAGCACAGGTGTGATTAATACCATTAACAAAGGCTGTTTCCCACTGATGTGTTGCCAGTTCCGGAGCCCTGCAGAGTCACTTGTTTGGCTTAGCGGGACACTTACATGGAAACTCACCTATTAAAGGTTGAGGGTATATTTTTAGTCACGTTGTGCTTTGACAAGCCAGTGTTCACGCCCGAGGTGCCAGTCAATGTTTGTCTGCACTGAATGTACAGTCTAGTTAATAGCACAGAGAAAGCTAATAGTTATGTATTCTGCAGCAGCAGTTGCACTAATGCAAACGAATCAACAAGCCAGTTATCGCTGGTATAATTATCCTCAGCAGGCGGCGCGTAAAGACTCGGCTCGTCATTGATTGACCATTGACTGGCAGCGTGCGCCCTTGTGGTAAATTGCTTTTTCAAAAAAAAAACAACAAAAAAAAAGACAAAAAAAATCCTCTTCGGCCTCCTCACATTGATTTCCAGGGGACAATGGGGAAGTCAATAACAAATCTAAGGTTTTATCAGCGCTGATTTAAACCGAGGCCGAGCCACATAAAGACGCGTTTCATTCTAACCTTGCGGAGGCGAGCTTAAATCCTGCAAGGTCAGCTTCTCCGCCACAGAATATTGGTCTGCTGAGAATCGACCGAGGCCGGCGGCTGAATGCGGGCCGACGGGCGGGCCGCGGTCGGCGTGCACGGGGGCGAACGGGAGTCAGAGCTGCGTTAAAAAAAACAAACAAGCTGAGCTCCAAGAGGCTGTGGACGCAGGAACACACTCCAAAACCAAACACGCAGGAGGTTGCAGTTGTTAAGCATCTCTGACTGACACGCTCATAAACTGCAGGTGTAACCAGTTACCTCCAGAGCCAATGGTATTTTGTGAAAGAGGTTTTGCATCTCCCAGTTTAGCTCCACTGGTGGAGGAAGTACCAGGCAGCGTTCAGCTAAAGATCTTCTTTGCGATGTAACGCTCACATGCATATGTGCACACGTCCGAACGACCCCCCCCCGCCCGCCTCCCACCCCCACCCCACTTCCCTTGTGCGGCGGCCTTAAGAGGAGTTCTGTTGCCGGGTAATGAGGAGGAGGGAGGAGGCGAGGCAGGTGCTGCAGCAGGAGAACAGTGGGCCACTTGTGGCTCCATGTGACCGTCCCCTCTCCGAGCTCCTCCATCCCTGCATTCACTTCATCTCTCCACCCCCTCCCCCATCATCATCATCACAAACAGGTGTGAGAGTGACTCCCCTCCTCTCTCCACTCCTTTCTCCCGCAGCTCTTCATCATTTTCTCATTTCTCTGTCTGCGGCGTATGGATTCTGTTTCGGCCGAGCGTCACAAAGCTACAGAGGCTCATTTGAATTCCTGGACGCTGCTCATGTGTCAGAGCCCGCGGTTCTCCACCCGTGTGCGACTCTGCGTTTCGAACGCCAACTGTACGGCCGATCCAACCCGCCGCGGCTCGGAGGACGACGCGGCAGAGAAAGCCCGAGAGAAAATCCGTTGAGATTCTGTCGCCCGTCACCTGCTCTGCAGACGAGCTCCCTCTCGAGGGTAATGGGCTCTGAAAGAGGCGGCCTATTAACAAGTGATCAAACTCTCATTCAGACCGCGGCTCACAGCGCAGCTCCTTCTTCTGTGTGTCGTCTCGCCGAGTTCAGCTGCTCGTGTGAAATCTCCTCAGTTTTTTTTTTTCGTCCGAGGTGCCGTTTGACATTTTCACACCAGCAAAATCAATATCACATTCAGGTTTGTTTTTTTTTTTTTGCTTCGACTGAAAATGGGAGTCTCCGCCTGCCGTGATGTGTGATGTTCATTTCAACATGATTTACATGTGAGTGCGCACACAAGTGACAACAAACTGTCATTTAAACAGGGGATCATGTTCAGCAGTTCTGCTTTCATCAACGGCAGAATGAAAGCTGTGGGTTTGGTTAAAGGGTCACAGGTCAGAGGTTAGAAGCTGGGGGTGGGACGGGGGTGGGGTTACTGTCCATGTGCAAAGATCAAAACTTTGGTGACTGAATTAGATGGTAATCTGGGCAAACACCTTGGAAGCTCATGGACAGGATTGGAGCTCAGATTGTTCACACTTCAGCAGATAATTTTGTGTTCAGGAAAAAAACCTTATCGCACAAAGTAAGATAGTAACTGAGAAAATGGATTTTTGTCGGGCCTCCTTCCCAGAGGATTTGAAACCCGGCCCGCTCCAAGCCGCGCCGCGCGACGCTAACAAGCGTCTCACCAGCCGTCAGGGTGTGGGGCGGAGGTTCCTCCCTTCCTCCATCAGCCAATCCAAAGTTCATTGTGTTTGCTGATTGTATTTTCGCACGGCCGACACCTGAGATGACTCACACTGGCGCCATCTGAAGGTCGTTCCGAGGAGGAATGGCGTCCGTGAGCGGCGCTCCGGTAGCCGTGAGAGTATGAATCAAACGCCCTCTCATCTCCGGCGACCGGCCGCAATCTATTTCTCATTCTCTTCTCATTGTTGACAGACTGTCATTGCAGGGTCCTCGCTGCCTAGCAACAAAATCCGGGTGGACGTTTTTCCAATCTCCTGTCGGAGGGTGTGTGTGTGTGTGTGTGTGTGTGTGGGGGGTTCAAGCTCCGCCCCCGTCTCCATCCCTGGAGGAATGATTGAAAGGTCACCTCGCTCCTCGCCTCGTCTGACAGTGTACAGATTGTCCTCGCTGAGGAAACTGAGGAGTGTGTGTGTTGAAAAGGTGGGGGGGGGGGCACACACTTCATTGTGGGTACAAAACACTGAGTGATGAGTGGGCTGAGTGGTGGGGGGGGTTGCTACCAGATCGATGATGCCACACTTTCTTCATCGCAGGCTGAATGTGACCCCCCGTCTGACTGCTTGCATTGTTGTTATCGTTGGGGAGGGCGGAGCCCCCCCCGCCCCCCTGCCCCCCACCCATGGTGGTGGGGGTGGGGGGGTGGTATTAAAGGATAAGTCCGTCTCTTTGTGGTCACACGCTGTGTCAGGGCGACGCGTGGACGTCTTTCAGGAACATTTCACACACACACACACACACACACACACACACACACACACAACAAGCTGAATCCTCAGGAAACAGGCGGGGGGGGGCAAACACACACCAACTTTATTCCATATGAACGTTCCTGCCCGGTTTAAAGGAAGAAAAGCTGCCGTATCGCTGACAGCAGAACGTGACAGACTGAAGTGTGTGGAGGATGAACGTCCAGCTTCCACCACGTCGTTTTTTATCCCTCCAGCTGTTCGCCTCTGAAAATGAAAACGCTCGTTACTCTGCTCACAGGAAAACTGGCACTATGTTCGGATGGAAACCCAGCGAGTGATTATTTTGGACCATCATTGATTTCAATCAGCCGGTTTCACCTTTGACCTCCCCGTTCCCAGTTGCGGCGGGAGGAACAAAGAGCTCTTTCTGTTGGCGCGACACCCACAGCGAGACCGCGTGTTTTAAATCCCAAACACGCGGCCGCATCGTTAACGGCGAGCGCGGCGTTCACGTCACAGGGGGACGTGATGCGTCCGAATCGATTCCTGTGCGTTTGGCTCAAAGATCAGCTGCAGCGCCACGGGAACCAACTTTAAAAATCTATCAGGGGGTTTTATACTGGAACACGACGGGAGTGACTCATTTGTTTTTCTGCATGAAAGTGAACAGGATGAATCTTTTGCTTTAATCAGACTGAAACCGCGAGCTGCCGCCCACCTCACTGCGCTTTCTCCACGCGCTTCCCCGCTAAGTGCTCACCGCCGCCGGGTCGACCCGGCCCGCGCGATGGCGAGGCAGCTGAGATCAAACGTATGCGAGCAGAGACACGTCACTCGACCCGTGTCACCCCCCCGCTCTCCACTTGAAAACAAAACATTTCCAACGAAGGCTAGAGAATCGACGAAGACTCTTTTGGAGCCGGGGTCGGCTCCTCCCGCCCGATCGATAAAGTTTTAGCGGTGGCGCTGTCAGAGCTCAGCTCCCCCGGACACACACAGAGCAGCTCTCATTAACATTCCCGCGGTCGCCTCGGACGGCGGCGCCGCTCCTCTGTTCTCCTGTCGCAATATTTGAACGTCTCATCAAAGCGACTCAAACACGAGGAGTCGGTCTGAGGGATAATATTAGCACAGCGCTCTTCAGAACCGGCGGGCCGACCGGTGCCGTGATTGTGGACCTTTGAATGAAACTGTCTGATGGTTGCTCTGACTCGAGCTCAGCGCTGCGACACCGGTTCTGTTTGAACGCAGCTCGGTTCGTCAGATTCCTCAGAGCGTCCCTGAAAACGGCCCGTTTTCTCCTCACGCTTCAAACCTGACGTGGAAAACGCTTCAGTTGCCGTCGGAAAGTTCGACAGTTTGACATTTTGGGAAATCCGCTCGGCCCGAGCGAGACGAGAGGGGCCCGATATTCATTTAATCTTTGCGTTTCCGGGGCTGAAATCGCCCGCGGAGCGCTCAGAGTAGTTTTAGCGTGAGGGCCGGGAGCGGGGGGAAATCACTTTTAAAAACGCTGCCTCGCCGAAAAAAGAGAGACGCAAACACGCCCACCAACTCGTCTCACTCTCACGCTGCATCTTGTTCGGTCTGAAATCCTAAACCAGACGCTGAGGTTTCAGCAGCGTCTCATCGCCCCGCCCCCCTGGTGAGGGGCCCGTCGTCGACCTGCTCCATCGTTCTGCAGAGAAAAAGAAGTGGTCGCTGTTTAAACAGCCGCCAGGCGACACTCAACACGTCCGCCTGTTAAAAGCAACAACTCAAATCCCGCCGTCCTCGCCCCGGCCTGTAATTAAACACGCGTGTCATTTCCTGTTCTTGATTACTCAGAGTCATCTTACACAGAACCAGTCTGTCAGTCACCACCAGGCCTGAGGAGACGCCGCCGCCCCCCCCCAGCTTCCCACCTGTCGTCTCAGACGCCCCCTCCGCCCGCCCAATCCCTGCCCCCGGCCGGGACATCTGATCCAGTGGTGGCCAACAGCTGCACATCTCCCCGTCCGTCCTGAGCGCAGAGCAGAGGTGATTTGTGAACGCAAAGTTTGAAGAATAAATAATAAAACACTGATGATTTTCACAGGAATGTGGCCCGAGAAGACAAATCACTCAGCAGAGAGAAAAAAAAACAGGAACCCCCCCCCCCCCCGTGTCTGCGTAGGTTCTGCTACAGACTAAAATCCAGCTCAAACAAAAAAAATATGCTTCCATGCACATAAGTCATTTTGCAGGGAAAAAAAGTGCCGTGAATTTAATGGAAAAATTCCACGAGAAAATCCCAAAAGACGTCAGTGATTTACTTCAACACCACAAGTCTGAGGAGAGAAAACCGCTTCATCCCGCCTGTGCAACAATCTGCTGCGCCCACCCCTGCAGAGTGATGTCTCCTCTGCAGCACAAACAATCCAAACTCTGCTTTATTACAAAAAAACTCTCTTACCTCCAGCAGCTGCTCTCCTGACACGAGGACGAGCTCGTTCGTCGCTTCCTCCGCCTCGGCTGAAAGGAAACACAAACGACGACCGACAACAAGCCGTCAGCGGTTCGTACAGCGCGGCTTCTTCGGTGCGCATCACTGGGCCGAGTGATTCCAGGAAGTAACTGCACCCGCGCAGGAATTAGTCCCACCCCTACCTGTAAAAACTACAAACTTTTACTGTGTGGTTTGGCGGCGGTTTAAACAAACACGTTGTAAAACTGTTTATTAGCGCAGAAGGAAGAGATTGTTTTTAATTATTAATCAGACGAGACGTGCGGGCGCTACGTAGCTTAGCATCTGCTCAGAGAGCAGCTCCACACTTTATGTCCTGTTCTTCTCACTTAGAGGTTCAACATCTCCCCGTCAGCTGATCTGATCTGCCGGCTACATATAAACACAGCTAATCTGATTAGAACGCCGTTATGCTGCATCACTCCTGAGGTCAGCGAGGAGACAGAGGCCTGAACTCACATCTCACGAGACGTCACGCTGTGATCAACTCCACGCCGGGAGAGGAAGCGGCTGTGGGGAAATCAAATTAAACACAGCGATGACAACAGACATGACTCCACAAAACAAACAACACTCACATGGAAGAAGGCGTCAGAGTCCGAGGGTTCACATTTAATGCCCTGGGCTTTATTGTCTTATTTTAGTGAGAGTTCTGTCACATTTTTTTTTTTTAGTCTTTTCAGCCTCCAGGTGGGACAAGTAAACCTCAAGGATATATCCTGCCATTGGACTGGGCATTCAGATTCTGACAAAGACGAGAAGCACTACTAAGTAATGCTGCCTTTGTGCCGAACTCTTCACAGAAGAGAGAACATTAAATTCCCCAAAGGAAGGCACCCAATACTTGTGGTTTTTGGCCTTGCAGCCGTCTGGAGATTTCTTTTCTCAAAGAAAGAAAGGAGAAAAAAAAAGAAGAATCGAATAAAGAAAAAAGGGGAAGAGAGGGGGTGGGGAGAAAACTGCGGTTTTCCCACGCAACCCCCGCTGCCGTCCCCTCGTTAGCATCTTTTTTTTTGTTATTAAAAACTGGAATGATGAAACATGTACAGCGATTACTGCCCATTCACCTCCCTTTTCACCTATGCATGAACAAGTAACGAACAAAAGAATGAAGTCTTTCAAAAAAAAAAAAAAAAAATCAAGTTACAATCAAGTTTACCACAAGGAGAAAAACAAAAATACAAAAATAACTGTCAGAATTTTTTTGTTTTACAAAAATGTTTGTGGGATAAAAGAAATATCGAGGGGGACTCAGCTTGCATGAAGATGAAGGAGGACACCCCCCCGCCCGCCCCTTTGGAAACAAAAATATAAAAGCAGCATTTTTTTTTATAAAAACAAAACAAAACAAAAACAACAACAACAACAACAACCCATGAACGAAAACATCACAGAAAATATAGTGCTTTAATCCAGAGACTTCATCCCTGTTTTGTTACTTGTGTTTGGGAAAATGCTGATGGAGCCCCCCCCCCCCCTCCCCCCTCCTCCACCTCCTCCACCTCCTCCACCTCCTCCACCTCCTCCACCTCCTCCACCTCCTCCACCTCCTGGTCTGTATGTATGTCACCATTCATTTTCACATGATGGACAGAGAGAAGCACAGGGACCCCAAAAATAAACGTGAGGGGATGGGGGGGGGTGTATGTGTGTGTGTGTGTGTGTGTGTGTGTGTGTTGGGGGGGGGGGCTGCTTTGTGTTCACAATATACAAAAATACCCAGGAGTCCGTAGCTACCTAACATTTACTACAGCACATGAACCAACAAAAGGTACAGTGTACAAATAAAAAAAACAAACCAAAAAAAAAAATAAACAAAAACAAAAAAAACCTGTAAACACAGCACAATAAATAGATAAAAAACAGCAGGCTCCGCACCATGCACGTGATGTGATAAAACTCTTCTCTATACAACTCCCACATCTCTCACACTCGCACAAACTTACTTGGCTTCATTTTTTTTTTCCTTTAAGTTTGACTCCCAAGTGCAAAACATCACAAATGGACAGTTCTGTATTCAAGTAATATATACAGGGGGTTTGGGGGGGGGTATTACAAATATGTAGTTACTGTACACATACTAATTTTGCCATATTCATAATTTACACATGTCAATCTTTTTTTAAAACTTTTAACAGTAACAAAAACAAAAAGGATTAAAAAGTATGAGAGATGAGAATTGCAAGCGAGCGGCCTCGCCCCCCCCTCCTCGTCGTCCCGTCAGAGTCCTGCTGTCCCTTTTGCGTTCCCGATGCTACGATGCACAGCACCTAAAAGAGCGGAGCCGCCGCCGCCGCCG
Source organism: Psettodes erumei (assembly GCA_016785225.1). Lineage (NCBI taxonomy): Eukaryota > Metazoa > Chordata > Actinopteri > Pleuronectiformes > Psettodidae > Psettodes > Psettodes erumei. The sequence continues at coordinate 458,099 of JAFBJZ010000351.1, forward strand.
CCGCTACTACGTCACCTCCATGGCCACTGTGTTGTCTGCTATACTGTTGAGCGCCGGCTTGTCCTCGTCGTGATTATCCCTGCGGAAGGACGGGAGATGGAGACGTTAGCCGCTCTGTTCCTCGGCGGTTTGTTTTTCCCTATCACAACTAAATCTGTAACCGCGCTCGGCCTCTGGGGCGCCGGCTCCGCTCTGACGTCAGGTTCAGCGTTTAGATGATATCTGCCGAACTCGTCGATGCTAACGCACATTTTTACATAAACAAATAATCTCATGCTTCTGCAACAACGGTAACAGACTTATTAAATCCCAAAATCAATTTACTCTCCATCCGGACTCCTGTGCTATGTGCACCGAGGGAATTTAATAAAAACATCTTGACCTTTGACCTCCAGAACGTAAACACTTCCCCCTTTAGTCCAAGTGAAGAAATTCGAGAGCGGGACGGACGGCAGGAAAACATCACACAACACGACAGCTGTCGCCGTCATAATGGAATTAGCTCGTTGTGGGTGAGCGCTCATTAACGTGCTAACGTTCTTTTGTCGTGTCTGAAATGTGGAGGCGTCAGACGATGGAGTAAAGCGAGCGACGTCGATAAAAACAAGCGTCTGCTCGTCTGTCGTGTTTTATGTGAGGAGTCAGAAACTTTCTGGCACAGATTAAACATGTTTCTTTTCTTTACGCTAAGCTAACGGACTCACCTTGAGCCCATGTCCATGGTGGACGCCGCGGAGACTTTGGGCATCTGCAGGTTGGTGGCGGCGGACAGCTTTAAGGCAGAGGGCGGCACGCTGCCCAGGGTCCGGGGGATGTGGCGCCCGGCCAGGCTGGCGGCCGACGGCACGCTCAGACAGATGTTGTTCCCGATGAGGACCTGAGTGGTGGCGGGGGCGGCGGCGTTGGCGGCGCTGCAGCCCAGGAGCCCCAGCGCCGCGGCCGCGTGGGCGCCAGGGGCGGAGGCGAGGGAGGTGGGGACGGCGTTGGCGGCGGGCGAGGGCGCGGCCGGGTTGGAGGCGGGCTGGAGGAAGGCGGGGGCGGCGGCGGCGGCGTGCGTGGACTGGTTGGTCTGGTGGAGGGCCGTGGTCGTGCCAGAGAGGTGCAGGCCTTTGAACACGCCTGGTCGCACGGAGGAAAACTCTCGTGAGTGCAACACAACAAAACGACAACACTTGACAACACACTGCACAATCTAACGCAATCTGCTACAACTGCGCTGCAACAAATCCCGCCTGTGACGCCTGCAACGTCTCACGCAGACGTTGATGCAACGCCGCCGCAATTCTGGAGGCCGCTGGTTGTAATGGAGCGCATTATGTCATTAAGTGCTTTCAATGATTTGTCCACCTGGGGGGGGGGGGTTGTGGGTCTACAGCTGCAGCCCCCCCCATAAGTATCTTTAAGGTTTTAAAGGTTCCCAGCTTTTATTCGGTGCCTTTCTCCTGGAGTGATGGGAGCCGAGCGATCCGTGAACGTTTCAGGAGGTTCTGGTTGAACGAATGAACAGGCGTCGCTCACCTGCACCCGCCAGGACCCCGTTGACCCCGCTCGCCAGAACCAGCTCCTCTTTGGACTTGAAGGCCAGCAGCTGGTCCGTGGTGACGAGGGCCGAGGCGGCGAACTGGGCGCTGGCCTGGTCCAGCGTCTTGGACACGAGCGCCTGGATGGACGAACGAGGAGAGGAAACACTGTGGGTCCGGGCCAAAGACTCGGCCGCGCGGCGCCGCTCGCGGGAACGAGGACGTCTCCCGTTTCCTGGGGATGGGCGAACCGACCTTCAACTCCGGGAGAACCCGTTTAGCAGAGTTAGCGGGCGGAGACGTGACCCCTCCTCACTGACCTGTGTGCTGGGGGCTGTTGCGGGGTTGCTGGCTTGTTGCTGCTGCTGACTCTGCTCCAGCTGCTGTTTCTGCATCTGGGCCAGCTGCTCCTGGTGCTGCTGGTACTGCTCGGCCGTGAACACTGTGGGTGGGAGGGGGGGCAAGGTGAAGCTGTGGTCAAACAGACCGGAACAGGAAGCTCCGATCTCACCGAGGTCGTGTTACATATTTACAAATTATTTTTGAAGCCGTTTCCTCCATGCGGAGAAAAACATGGAGCTGACGTACAGACCACGTCCTCAATGGAAACAACATTCACTGACACAAACTGATGTTTTGGCGGCGGCGGCGGCGCCTCGGGAGCTTTTCAGAGAAGGAGAGCGCGGCACGGCGATCAGACGCGCAGCGGTCCGGTTCGCGTAGGTGCGTTGTCCCGGGGGTTGGAGGTAAAACAAACAAACGAGGAGTTTAGAAGATGCTTTCTTCATCAAACACAAAGGTTTACGCCGCCGAGGCCCGGCTGCTCCGCCTCCTCTCACAAGAGTCACAAGAGCTCCACGCCAAACCGCACAATCAACCTGCACATCACACGCCGCTGGACCCAGAGATCTCATTTTAATTACTGAGCCAACCCTGGAGGTGGAACGTGTTTATTATTTTTCCCCTGAATAAAAGCACCAATGGAAGATTAAAAACTAAAAAAAAAACAAAACACAGACACAATCTGATTTCAAAATGCTCCACGCGGCACCAACATGTGACCCTCAACAAATAACACATTAGAAAGTTTGGGAAACAGCTCGGTGCGGCTCGAATATCCAGCTCAGCCTCACTGCTGTGGAGCAGAGCGCTCCACCTCGCCAACACAACAACGAGTTACACAACAGCAGACTGAAGAATCACAGGCTCCAAAAAACCCAAACAAAACCAGCTCACCTCACGCAATATCAGAAAGCAACGCACAACACGGCAAGTTCGTCTCTGAGCTGACAGAGAGGACAAGCCGATGGTCACTTGACCAAAAGGGTGACACGCTGCATCTTTCAAGGCCGACGTGATCCATCCACACAATCAGGAGTTAAACCGTGGATGAAAATCAAACGTTGTAGAAACGACTGCGGTGAAGCAGGCGGCACCGATCTGAGACGATCCGACGACAAGTTACCAACAGATTCCAGACCTTGCGATAACGACTCTGACTGAATCCTGCTCTAATCAAAGTGTGTGTGCACAAAGGACGGCCGAGCACACACACGTCAAAACAATACTCACACCAATAAAAAGCTGTGCAGTTTTTAGACGCCAAAGACGCAGAAAGAGCAGGAAGCGCGGTAGGAGGCGGCCGACTCACCGTTGACGGGGGCGGGGGCCGAGCCGGCGCGGCTCTGGGAGCCGGATCCTCCAGACAAGGTCCGGGTTAGTCCCGACGCCGTCCGGCTAAAATCCCTAAATCCTCTGCGAGACAAGTCTCCTCCACCCGAGGGGTGATGGGATAGCGTCCGTGGTCTGAAGTGCCTCCAGCGGCAAGATTTAACGTTCACAAGAATCTGGCTGAGGTCCATGGGCGTCGACGTCGGCGCCGATGACGACGACGACGACGACAGGGGCGACGGGGAGGCGGCGGGAAGGTGGGAGGAGCCGGTCGGGTCCGAGGTATTGGTTTCTGAGGTACTGGCGTTGGAGTTGCGGAGCGGAGAGCTCGGAAGTGTCGAGGCGAGCGGCTCGGGCTCCGGGTCGGAGTTCAGGCTCTGACAGATGTCGTCCAGGTCTGCGTGCGCTCGGTCCAACAAGACCCTGAAACACACACACACACACACAGATCCTCATCAGGAACCGCGAGTGGCGCTCATTAAATCATCAACATCCATTGGTTCTGACTGGAGGATTGCACAAGCGCGGCTTTTCCTCGCATGCCGGTCACGTAATTATACCGTCCGTCGGGCCGGCGCCAAATATAGCGGCGGTTCTGCCCAAAAAAAACATGCAGGCCGAAAACATGCAGTTCTATCAGGAGTCCAGAGTGGAACGCTTATGTAAGGGAGGTTCGGAGCCACGTGCGGCTGCGACGCCCGTTTCACCGAACACACAGAAGACGCCGCCGGTTCTGCTGGTTCACAGACACAACGTCAGCTCGGCCCGCGGCCGCGTCGCTATCTGCGTCTCAACTCCGCGGCTACATGAGGACACACTTTTCTTAGAAATCCTCGTTGGGACGACGTTTTAATTCACGAGACTCGCGAACAGAAAAGGGAACGTCCCAGTCCTGGCGTCCGCCTGCGGGACATCCCGCCCGACCCGACCCGACACCTGCGGGCGGCGCTCTGCTGTTTCAACTCAGCCGACGCTAAGTTTTCTGGTTTGTCTGCGGGGGCCGTCATCGTTTCGCCAGCCAGCCTGATATTTAGAGCAGATTCGCCGGCCAAGCGGCGGCTGGTGCGCTGCCAGACAGCCGCTGTGGTAAACAACCCCGGCAGCTGCAGCCAACGCTTGGCTCCGCCCCCTCCCCGCGCTCGGCATCGGTACTGGCAGCGTTCCTGCGCACATTCTCTCCACACGTCTCCGTTTTCAACAGCGAGTCGGTGTTCGGCACAACGGGAACGTTAACGGATCGGCTCGCGGGAGGGAGCGCGAGTCTAAACGTTGGAGGGGAACCGCCGCCAAAAGGCCGGGATGGACTCACCTGCCCCCCCTGCCCACGCGGCGCCGCGCCAAACCGATGCAGCGCCGCGGCGTGTTCAGCGAGGTCAGACAGTAGCGGAAGCGAGGGTCGCCGAGGCCGCCCTCCAACGGGCTCACCCAGGGCCAGCTGCCGCTCTGGTCCGGACGAGTCTGGGGGAGAGAGGACGGGATGGGGGGGGTCACGTGTTAAAATGAAGAGAAAGAAACAGTCGCCGTTGTCGTGTCCAGCAGAGTGTGGAAGACGAACGGCCGGGGCAGCCAGGCTGCTCGGCCGGCGGTCGCCGCTATAAATAGAAGCAGGGGAGTCACGGGCGGGCGGGCGTGTGTGTGTGTGTGTGTGTGTGTGTGTGTGTGTGTACTCACAGCGTAGTACTGACAGCCGGCCTTCCTCCTGAACGCATAGCAGCCATCTGGGTCGTTCTCCTCTTCTGCCTCCGAGGAACCTGAATGAATCTGTCACAAACAAAACCGCTCCGGTGAATAAGGGGGGGGGGCTTTCGGACCGGACGGCGCCGGGAGCGTCCGCGCTCCCAACGTGAGGGCGTGAGACGAAAATCGGGTCACCTGCGAGAACGGTTCTTCGTCCGAGCTGGGGAAGTCGTACTGGTTGAGGTCCTTGGGATTGAACACCGAGGGCCCCGAGTGCGGGGCGCCGACAGGGGAGGGATCTTGGGTTTCTTTTCGTATTTCCTTTTGGTTCGCACCGCCTCCGTCTTCTCCGGCTGCAGAGACGGGGAGGAAGCGGCGACAAGAGCGTCAGCGCCGCGTAATTAAAGGAGCGCGTGCGTGCATGTCCGCATGTTCAGAGACGGGCGGCGAGTAAACGAGGCATTGATATGCAGATGGCGGCACGTGCCAGATGCCGCCGCCGAGCCAGATGGCCGCCCTCCCTCCCTCCCTCCCTCCCTCCCTCCCTCACGTTCACCCCAACTTCCCCAGTGGGACAGCCCCCCCCCGTCTGAACAGACTCCAACTCGGATTAGTCAGATCCCATTCAGTCCTTAGACGTAGGGGACAAAGCAAACAGTGGTAAGGAACTGCTGCGTCAAACCAATGGAGGGAATGAGGGTTGGTGTGGTGGTGGTGGTGAGGGGGGGGGGGCAAACCAAAAATGAGCTTTTGTAAACAATGGGGGAAAAGCAAACCAGCTGGTAGGGGGAAAGGAGGGGGGGGGTGCCCCCCCCTGCAGGGCGCTGTTGGACGCTGGAGGTAATGAAGTTATAATGAGAGGAGGTGACACAGAGTTCACCACAGCGCTGTGTCATGAGGCGCTGCGGGACCCAAACAAGCTCCGCCCCAGACAATGACATCACTGTGACCAGCGGGCACCTCCGTCACACAGAGCTCGTAAAGAAAGAAAACTCTTAACGTTGACGAGTGACGATTCTCAGCTGCCATTTAAACTGACGCGGTGAAAAGGAAAACGCCGTGATGTCACGTGATGGACGCGTGCAAACATTCCCCGAGCTTCCGCAGACGCCCACGCTCGTCCGGGAAGCGCGGGAATCGTGCTGAGGGCTTTACCTTCTTGTAGTCCTTCATGTCCAGGTGGTCCTGGTGTCGGTACTGGTTGCCGCTGGACAGGGGAATGATGGGGATGGTGTAGACGGGCTTGACGAGCGCCCGCTGCGCCAGGGCCTCCGCCATCACCTCGCTGCCGAAGTCCGGCATGGCGTTCCTGACGGACACGGAGGAGGCGGCTTAACCTTAACCACGCCGTAATTCATGCTTCAGCAACGCGACTTAACTAGCAGAGTGTCAACAGACGGCGCAACCCTGACGCACAACTCCTGCGACGCTACGCACTCGGCCCGGGTCACAATATCGCGGAGCGGGGCCGGAGAAGCTATGTGCCAAGAATAGAGCGGTCCAATCTGGGAAGTGAGCGCTGGCAGTGATGCGCAGGCGGAAAACAGGCCCGGGATAACAAGAGGAAATTGAAATGTCACTACAAATCAAAAGCACTTCGAGGAGACGGGTCCAATTTAAGCTCACGCTGACAGCTACTCCGAGAGGAAATTCATTCCGTTCGCACGTCGTGTTTAGACGGATCGCGAAAGGCTCCGCTCGAAGGGAGGGGGGGGGGGGGACAATTCAAAGTGGAACTCGGAAGAGAGGTGAGAGAAAAAAAAAAAAATCAAATACACAAAATAAGACAAAACCGCAGCCCCAGGGAGAAACAGCTCACGACTAACTGAACACACGGCGTGGGCTCTTAATGGATAACGCGACGCACGGGAAATGTGCGGTCGCCTCTTTCCCGTGGTCCCGACTTGGAAGTTCAACTTGATGAGCAAACGAAACCCTAATGGAACACGCGGGGTTAACCGCCGTGTCGTCGCTCCCTCACCTCTTCTCCACGATCTCCAGCGTGAGGTGCAGCAGTTCCCTCTTGCTCTTCTCCCGCCTCTTGATCATCTCCAGGATGGTGACGGCCCGGCTCAGGTCCCTGCGCAGCTTCAGCATCTTCTCGTACGACGCCTCGTCGTTCTTCCGGTTCTGAAATCGGAGCGGCGGTGATTCGGTCAAGCGTTCCCGCTTCACGCCATTTCACATCAGGTTAAAGGAGCAGAGCAAACGGAGCTTCCACTCACCTTCCTGGTCTGCATCTTCTCTGTCCGTCGACGGAAGGCCACGTAGGGGTCGCTGGTGCTGGAGCCGTCCCTCTTCTCCTGCTTGACGTTGGGGATGAGGGAGCCGCCCTTGCAGGTTTTCCTCTTGCGGCTCCAGTAGTCGAACACCTCCTTGATCAGCTCGTCGTCCTCCTTCAGCAGCAGCTTGGCTTCCTGCAGACTCACGAGCTGCGGGAGGAGACGCAGGAGCGATTAGCGACACGCTCCACGTTTTAAAATGAGCCTTTTTTTCCAGGTGTGGCGGTGGAGCCACGTTGCCTTCGGGCACATATCCTCAACTCGTAATTCTCATTTCGACAGTTGTGTGAATTTAAGCCACTTTCTTATTCCTCACAGTTTCCAGAAGTTAAAAGAAACGCCAAGGACAAAGCCCATAACACAGCCTCAAAATACAGGGTTAGGACGGCCACCTTTATTCAGAATCAAGCACAATCTGGATACGGTGGGTTTTTTTATTCTGTGCAAAGTAAAGCCGTTAATGAAAACTAGTGCATTCCACAAGCGGGGCGACAAATACCTGCTGTCCGCTGCCTTTCTCCAGCCGGTCTATCATTTCCTCAAACTGCAGGGCGGTGATTTCCATCTTCTTCTTCAGCTTATTCACAAACGTCTCATCCTCCGAGTCGAGGTCGTAGTCTGGCTGCTCTGCGTCCAAACTGAAAGCTGCCGGGCGGAGAAGAGGACGGGCCGCGTTATTTCACTCCATCGCTGCCACAAACAACTCCACGCTTCTGCCGGCGCAGGCCGCACCGCGCACCGAGTCAGCGATTTGACATTAATGCACGTAAAAAGATGAAGATGTGCACTTAGGAGACACAATCATTTTCTAATGCATTTGTGTTTAGTTGTGCATTTTCATGCAAAGTCAACAAACAGAAGCCACGGGGAACCAAAGGCTCAGGTCTTTAACGTCAGACGACTGCAAACGTTCACGTGATGTGAGTTTGTCATGTTTTGGCCCGAGCAGTCGGTCTGGACAGACTCTGCAGCGACGGCCTGGATGTTCTCCTGACAACAACATGGAGATCTGCTTAAAACGAGGGAAGTGGCCGTCGGCTACTCCCACCGCTGGATGCCAGAACAAGCGAGTTCGCCGCACAGTCGCTGTCAGAGGGTGAACCCGTCACAACCTGCAGCATCCGCACTCGTTTAGTAACTGGTGAGCGTCAGATTTCCCTGCGGCTAACTCAGATACAGAGAATCTGAAATACTTCACATGAGCCGCCTCTCTACTGCGATCCCGGATATCGTGACGGAGCAGAGCTTGTGCTGATGGCAGCGTACTTAGGTACATGTGGAAATATTTGCAGAGAGGGATGCGTGACATTTCATTTCGCCGGTGACAGCGGGCTGAAGCGGCGCCTCCATTTTTGTTTGCTAACCGACGATTTCACCGAGGCAAACGTGCAAAAATTCTGATTTGGGCCGTCAGCGGGATTATCTGGTGCGTCTCCGCCAACAACCTGCCCCGAATGTGTGTCGCTCAACTCGTTCACACCCGCTTATATCACACATCTGCTGTCGGAGCCTCTGGGGACAGCAAACACACACGTCACACGTGAGGCGGCGGCAACTTTCAGCATTCAAAGGTTGTCGATAAGCAAAATAGACCTTTAACACAACTTCTAGCCTAACTAGCAGCCACTTCTGTTTCTGTTCTGCAAAAAACAGCTGACTGCTCCTTTAACCTCGAACGCACAAAATCTCTCAATCAGCGGCCTAAACCCCGCGACGCCGCCCGACACGGCGGCAACATCTCCGCGTGCCGACAGAACGCTGAACACGGCTAAGAGGATAATCCGGGCACGAGCGGCGGCCCGCTACTCACGCTGTATGTGAATAAGCTGCTTTGGCATCTTGAACTCCCCGGGGTAGAGGGACTCGTAGTGCGTGATGTTGCACTCCGCCTCGGGGACGGGGATAACCATGTTGTCCCGCTTCTCGCCGTAAACCTGCTGCGCCGAGATGGCCCGCTGGAGGTGGTGCTCCTGCAGGAGAGAGAGAGGACACAGCTGATCGACCTGGGGAGCTCTGCAGACTTTCTGCACATATCATTTTCTTCATTTAGTTGCGTGCAATCCTCCCCCCCCCAAGCGACGCGTCGGGACACGCCGGCATGCAGAAACGGTTTTTCATTACACGGTTATGCATCGACAAATAGGTAAACCGGTGCGCGACGGGAATAAAGATGAGCGAGAGCGACTCGGCTGCTGGGAAAGCGCCGCGCTCAGGAGTCTAATGAATTGTTCGTTAGTTTCCAGACGCACGGGACGGACCGACAAACGCACACTGAACCGACAGATAACCTTCTGTCGCGCACGGGTCCGTCAGCGCGGTCCAGGTCGTGCCACGCACGCCTCGGCACAATCGCAGGAAAATCACAATTCACGCAGGGAGAGATCGCAATCGACGCTCTCGCCAGTAGTGTGCGTGTGTGTGTGTAACGCTGGAAAGTGTTTCCAAAGAACAAAACAGATGGAAATGAGTTTCCTCGTTTTGTTTTAGCTCAGTTTAAGTCCTGAACCACGCTCAGGGAGTTACAGCCCGCCCGTTAATGAGAACACGAGGACAAAAACAAAAGCTTTTCGGACCCGGGGCCGAGCTGAATTCTTTTCCTCTCGACGATTATCGTCCAGCCTTCTCATTTTCTTTATCTCCACTCATTTGTCTGGGCTTGTCTGAGCCGACACAACGTACTGTTTACCGCCGTATGAAGTGTGTGTGTGTGTGTGTGTATACAGCACGCCAACGCAGAGCAGTGAGTCACCGGTCGTAGGTCGGTATGGGACGTGTGCGACCGCAGAGGTGAGTTTCGCAGTCGGCGTAGTCGCACTTCAAAGCATCTGCTTCTCCGGCGAAGACGTCACCCGCGGCGGTGACTCATTGTTTTGCCGCGCCGCCGTTCCAGCGAGTGACAAAAATCAGTCGCTGAAAGTTTAGAGAAACCGACTGCACATTCAGAGCCGTGGGAGCGAGCGCCAGATGAAAAAAGAAAAAACACTTCAACACGCAAACTGAAGTTTCTCCGGCAACAGATCTGCTACTTCGACTAACTTGGCAAACGAGTCAGACGGTTTTGACTCATGAACTCTGCGAGTACAGAATGTTTTCTCATTACGTAATCTGATGTTCACCTTTAAAAAAAAACAGTTAAACATTTTAATCGCTGTCGCTGCTTCTAAAGAGCAACACGTGACCGACGGGCCTGCGCGAGCGTCCTCACGCCGACTTCCCGCGCTGGTAAAGCCGCTCGCATCAAAGACGGGGCATTTTATTAGCCGGGCTGATTCTCTGCAGCTGATGCAACAGATGGCCAATCCAGTCAAAAGTGACTAACAAGTGCTTTAACAGGGCTCCTGCTCCTTTTACACACTCCTCTCCCTCCCCACTACATTTTCTTTGGTGGATTTTGAGACGATGGTCGTCGACGTACCGACGGCGCCCGGCGAATAACTCATTCTGCCTTTAACGCTTGGGCGCTGGCGTGGGAGTTGGAAGCTGTCGGGGGACCCGGAGTTTCGATCCAAATCCAGGGGGAGCTGGCATGAAAGGACGCATCCCCAACCAGCGGCGCACAAAGGGAACAGTTTGCCGTGTCGACCGGACCGCCGCGAGTTTCGCCTCGAGCATCTCGTGGCTGAAGCGAAATACGGGAAAGATTCAGCCCCCCCGACCCCCCCCTTTACAAATCACTCGCAGCAACTTCAGCTGGCGTGTTACTCCAACAACTGATTTTTGGCACGTTGGCACATGTAAAAAAGATCCGGAGGGAAACAAAGCGCTGCGTTTGGCTTCCACTGCTGCAGCGTGTGCAGAGCGCCGGGCCAAACTCGTCCGCCGCCCACAAACACGGCCCCGAGCCGTGTGATTGGACGTTTGTCTGCCCCTCGCTTTGCATTGTGAGAAAAAAGAAAGAAAGAAAAAGGCTCTGCATGCAGGTTGTGGAGACACATTTTAAAATCCTCTCAGCTGAATCTTTCTGACGTGACGCGTGCACGAGACGACAAGTGTGATGCGTCTAAAACCAGCTGACACCAGCCAATGACCAGCCCGGCCTCACATCAACACGCTCAGACAGACACACACCTCCAGTCCACCTAACCTGCGTGTCTTCGGACCCATGCCAGTGCAGCGTCAGCGTCTAAATATAAAAACACACTTCTTCAGCCGCTACACAAGGACGCGCCGCCTGCACACACGACATGACCTTACGTAAACTCTGTGAACCGGTGGTTGAGGGTTTGTCCCCCCCCCCCCCACCAGCTGACATGCCGGCGAACCCCGAGCTTAGCAAGCGTAAGGAACCAATTAAAGCCGAGCCGGGGCCAGACCCGCCTTCGCACGCCTCTGTCGAGGGATGCCGGCTCGGCGGACCGCAGCGGGCCTCCCTGAGCCGCCTCCGGCCTAAAGATATCCTGATCTCTCTGAGCTACGGTTCACAGCCTGGGATTTCCTCTCCCGAGGAACCGCGGGATAAAAGGGGTTTGGTGGGAACCAGTCGCGCGGGTTATTTCCATCGCACTGATCTGTTTTAATCAAAAATTGAAGTCGACGTGTTGACGCTGTAACTTTGCCTTGGAAAAAAAGCCAGATTTTTAAAAGAGAAAACTTTGCGCTGGTCGTTGGTGGATGCACGGTCGGGTGCAGAGAAGCCCCTCGATTACGGGGGGTTCCCGACTCCTCGGACCCCAAGAACCGGATCTGGTTCTCCCCACCCAGAACGTCGTGGGCCTGCAGAGGTTTGGCAGCGTCAGACGCAGGGGAGACAAATGAAAATCTATTTTTCAATGCAGCACGCATTCCTTCCATTAAACGTTCCACCGGCAAAACAGATGACTCCGATGAAAGTTGCCATGGCAACAAAGCGCGGCCTTCAGCAGGTGTCTATTTTTTTTTTCCTCTCTCCACACACGCTCGCGCCGACCGGAGGATGGCGGTCCGTGTGCCCCGTCTGGAAATCCACAGAGCGCTGCAGCAAGGCGTGAAATCGAACTAACGAGCCGCTGCTGCATTCCTTCACATCGGCCAAAACTACAACGACAACATCAACAGTCGGCAAACTCCCAAAAAAACAAGACGACATCATCCGAGCGGCAAAACACACAACTGTAACGAGGGTGTGTTCCTTTGTGGCAACTTCTCTTCACTCTGAGCAGGAGGTGAATCACCTTTTTGTGTCATTTTAAAAACGAAATGATGGTTTGTGCGCAGAGAGAATGGGAATCCTGCACGCTGCAAACATGGTGCACAAACTTAGGCGACAACGCCACACTTTCCTCAAACTAGCTTTGTGCAGAAATTGTCCAGTCGACGCCAGCAAAGCTGCTCCTGCTCCTCTGAGCTCATTTAAAGACTTGTGACTCGATGAAGACACAAAATGTTCCCTGTGCATGTCCTGATATCCTCCAACCTGCAATCCAGCACTGCAACACAACACGTCTGAAGCCATACAGCAGCACGGCAGGTCATTTGTTGTGCGTTGCGTGTACGACACTGTGCAAACACAGATTATTAGCAAACAAAGCTCTGTGTCTCCAGTTCCCACGCAGCTGACGACGCCACGCCAACGGTGCTTTTAACGCTTATTTTTCTTCCGCTACATGTCGTACAAAGGTTGTGCGATTTAAACTCTCTCTCCGTGGGCCGCACAACCGATTGCGCAATCACAACCGGTGCGCGGCCGCTCGGCCAGGCGGCTCCATTGTTGCTGGACAGGATGTGGGTCAGGGAGCTAAGCCACGCACGCACAGCCTCGTAGTAAAACTGTCCTCTTTATCACCTCCGTCACTCTGTTATGTAATGCCACTGTGTGCATGTGTACAGTAGGTGGTGGTGGTGGTGGTGGTGCAGGATTTCTGCTGACTTTGCCCCCACCCCCCTGTCTGTGCTTCCCCTGTGTCTGACGGGGAGGAATTGAGCGGAGCGGGCCAGGAAGGGTAATAAACACCAGGAAATACCCCCGGCCCGCCTCCGACGACTCGTCTACAACCAGCAACAACTGACAAACACAACACAGGCCATTAATAACCTGTGTGTGTGTGTGTGTGTGTGTGTGTGTGAGACCCTGTTTGACTTCTGCTGACAACTGAATATACGTTATGGTTATATGATTTAATGACATCCACCTAGAAGCAAAGTGCAAATCATTTGTACATCATGTGATTTGAACAAACTACTAAACAACAACAAACTGAGACAAACTAGATGAGTGCAGCTTCCCACAAACTTCAGCAGTGTCCAACAAACTGCAGCTTTTACCTCCCGACACACACACACACACACACACACACACACACACACACACAGCTGCATTACGGCAACTTTTCATGAATAAACCACATCGTTTTCTAACATGGTTCCGACCCGACAGGAAGAGGCCGCGAGCAGCCCAGCAGCCCCGCGGCGCACACATGGCAGAGCCGGAGCTGTCAACACGCAACACCTCGCTGTCAAACCGGGCTGGAGAGAGAGGGAGCGGGGGTGGGGGGGCTCAGTGTCTCCCCCTGGCATCCGTTCACGGGAAGTACACCACGTCCAGAGGCCGATCCCAGCTCGCCTTTACCAGGGAGAAAGTCAACAAAATGGAGGAGCCGATAAAAGTCACGTGACTCCTTTGTGCCTTCGGCCGCGGTCCGGGCCGAAACGGACGCACGCGACGCGGCTCGCGAGCGGGACCTCACACCGCTGCGGCCCCGCGACGGCGCCCGCGGCGGAGCGGGGCCCGCGCGCGTCCCGGCTCGTCGAGAGCCGTCGTGTGCACGGAACGGCAGACATGGCGGCCATTTTGCACAAGCTTGCGCAGGCAACATAGCGGCGCCCTCCCCAGCACACCACCCCCCACCCCTCCACCACCACCACCCACCCCCGACACGAAAACACCTCCGAAGCGACCCAGCGGCGGCCGGGCGGCGGTAAAAACACATACCGATTCCTCCTCTTTCTCCATCCCGGTCGGCATCTGCGGCACTGCCCGGTTGATCGAGGCATATTCGTGCAGGTCCGGCAAATCCTCGCAGCGGAAGACGGGTAGAGGCTTACTAGCATCCAGCGCCCGCGCCCGAAACGACAATTTACTCATCTTTTTTTATAATAAAAGATGCGGCATAAATCTATTGGATCTGCTCGGAATAACAGCAGCTCTGCCTCGAGTTCTCATGGATGAGTCCGTGACGGTCTCTGGGAAGTCAGCCGGTCGGTCGAGGGCGGGCTCGCGGTCCGTAGCAGCGCGAACAGAGCCGGGCGGGCCCGGGTCTCGGTCGCTCTCTGTCGGTCTCTTTTTTTTCCTCGGCTCCGCTGTTCCTCCCCGGTTCAATACGCCATGGCCAACATGGCGGACATTACAAACTCATGCAGCTCTCCACTCGCTCGAGCGGCCCAACCCCCTCGATCGCACGAACAGCCATTCCCACGCAGTTTCGCGCGCGTGCGCGCTCGCGAGACCCTTGGGGTAGGGAGGCGGAGGGGGGGAGGCGGCAAAGCGACGGCGGGGGCAAGATCGTGGATGCTGAGGAAGGGGACGTGAACTTCCCCGGCACGGGATGTTCTCATGCTGTGATACTCACAAAAACATGTTTATTCGCCGTGTTAAAAAAATAAATAAATAAAAATAATTTAAAAAATATGGCGAAGTAAATAAAAACTGAACGGCTGCCGTCTGTCGCAGCATTTCATAGTTTATATTCCCCCGTTAAGATTAACACGATCGTCACTTATTAACGAGCAGGCTGCGAGAGACTGTTTTTGCTGTTGTTAATTTTTAAAATAAAAAAAACAACCTTGCAAGGTCACACAAAAGTCAAACTTGTGTCCTGCGTTTAAAAAAATTAATGTGCAACTAAAAATGTGACACGATTCCACCCCGTTGTTTTGCGCATATCGCCACCCTGTGGTGCAAACAACGCACTGCAGTCACACAACTGAGCTGTTGCTGCTTTTCCATGTATGCACCAGTTACACAAAGACAATTAAAAGTAGAAAAGCGGGGTAACCACAGCCCCACCTCCACGGATGCGCTGTCATCACTCTTGTCTTCAAATTGCAAGATGGTAAAAGAGATATTTCATATTAATTTACGGTCCTAAACCAGCACAACCTTAAGTAGTCTTGAAGAATAGAAATAATGGTCCTCATATGACGTTATGGCCACAGTAACAGCAGGACAGATCCGTGGACTCACGCCAGTCAACAGAAATCAAGATACACCGACACAGGCAGCATGTTTTAATCTGTCGACTGTCGCCTTCTGCGTTGAAGTGCAGTTTAATCCCAGCGGAGCCTCGAGTTCTCCTCGTCAGATGTGGAAATGGGCGCAGGCATCTTCTGCTGCCGCTCGAAAGCTTCAAGACTGAGTAAACTGTGAATCCCGAGAGGTCCGTCTGTGCATTACTGAGACCATATTTACAACGTGACCACCTGTGAGAGGAGGTGCGTCGTTTCTGTACTTTCACATCCATCACAGGAGTCCAACGCTGATCGTTTCTAAAAGGCCGGGGGCAATTTGATCGGCACAAATGACCCGATGACGTCAACTAAATTAAACGGCTCGGCCATTCCTTATATTTTGGACCAAAAGCCGCCGAACATTTTTTACTCACGGCTGATTTAAATGCAAAAAAGACGGAGCCTTGGCTCATTTGTTGGCTACTTGAAATATGGTGTGTGCAGCGAGGCTTGACGCCAACACTGGCCCCCAGATATTGAGCTGAACGCACATGAACACAGCAAGCTACTTTTAAAATTACCTGGCCTCGTGCTCACTTTGGTTGGAAAAATGCCAGTATAATATATCCAGTAGGATTCCATATAGGAACTATAAAATGACACCTAAGACAAACTTCCTCCTCACAAGATGAGAGTAAGATGTTTTCTAGGATGTCTGCTTTCTCAGGCTTCATCCTCTTCCTTCCTCCCGGTTCAAATACAGCCAGACAATCCAAACATTTATGTCCAGACACAAATTAGGAACTTTGTTGGGTTTTTTTTTTATCCTTACAACAAATTTGGTTTGGTTTGGCACTGTAGTCAGCATGCCAATTATCAGTATATGTATTAATCATTAGCTGGGTGTCACAGCTTTAACCTTGGCTTACTGCTCTGCACATCATGATATACTGTACATGACCTCAACATGTTTAAATAGCACGTACATTAACCTCTTGTATAAGCAGAATAAGAAATGCAAGTAACCTGAAGGGGCGGGTGAGGATTCCTGTGGCCATGAGCGAAAGATCCAGACGTGGTGGGCTGATGTGACCGTCGTCATCATCATCATCATCATCATCATCATCAGTTCTGGAGCAACGGG
Source organism: Psettodes erumei (assembly GCA_016785225.1). Lineage (NCBI taxonomy): Eukaryota > Metazoa > Chordata > Actinopteri > Pleuronectiformes > Psettodidae > Psettodes > Psettodes erumei. The sequence continues at coordinate 474,535 of JAFBJZ010000351.1, forward strand.
CTCACGTCCGTGTGCCATCACGGAGGCCTGTGAAACACAAGGGTGGCAAGAAAAGACAGGCTAATGCACAGGAAACACCATTAATCTGCACAAAGTACGTTGAATAACGCGACTCATCGGCCGTAGAAGCAAAGCCACGTCTGCAGATTATCTACCACAACCTATATTCTCCTCTCCACCGGGCATTCATCTGGGTCGTAACCTCAAATATGTGGGCTCATCGGGAGGGGGCAAATATGGAGCGAGATTTGACAGTGAGGCTCAACACACACCCACGCAGCCAAGTTCATATTTCCTCTTTTCTCTCGGTTTCAATGGACAGTGTGGCTCCTTCCACAGGCGATCAGCTCGGCACCGTGTCAGTTAATGCAGGATAAGTTTTGTTGCAGCTACATTTCAGGCACATTATTCCTAACCCATGTATGGCAGAGTAAAAAAAAAGGGGGGGGGGTAAATAGAGCAGGACACGATAGAAAAAGAGTCAGAAACCGTCATATTCAACGTGGACAAACCAGCAACGCATCGCCCCCAAACTGATTACAGACCAGCTTCTGGTTTTTGGTTTTGTTTATTCTTTCCCGCGGGGTTACAATTCAGTTCCGAGTCCAAAACACACAGCGGCTTCACACAGGAACAGCGACACCGAGGCTAGCGGGCTAGCCGCTAACGCTAGCTTAGCCCTGTTACCCTGACCCTGCGCCATTTACCCAGCAAAAGCTAACAGTTTGCGGACAGGCTGCCAACAGTTTCTCCCGGGCTCGCAACTCACTTGACCGCGCTCAAACGCCGTTGGTCCCGGTCCCGGCTCGGATGGCGAGAGTGGGGAGTTGGGTCGGGGGCGGCGGGTGGGGTGGGCGTGGGGGGGTAAACGAGCTTTAGTAGGAGTTGCAACTTACCTGCTGCTAGCGAAGCCACTGGGGAGGAGGAGGAGGAGGATGATGATGGTGGCAGTTCTTCTTCTGGTTGTCATGCTAGCAGCGATGCTAACGCTGGTTAGCTCCCCTCAGGACGCCTCACGGGGGGAAAAGAGCAAAACAACGGTTTTCGGTTTCTTTTCTTTACACGTCGAGAGGGCGGTGAACGCGCTGCGAGGGGTCAGCTGGAAACCGGAGCCCGGGGGAGAGGACGCGGTATCCCGTGTCGCTGACGGGGGGAAAAAAACTTGGATAGTTCGCTGAGGTTACTTCGACAAAAAAAAAAGAAGCAAACTGACCACCGAGCCACTTTGTAGGCGAAATGTGATTGGAGGGTGAATGCCAGCCAATCACCTGTGGATGAGCTCACTGTTGCCCCGCCCACCCGCGAACAACAACAACAACACTAATAATAACAACAACAACAATAATAATAATAATAATTCCAATTAATTAATAAAACCTACATATTTAAATACATAGGCACAGCAGCCATTGAGGGATATTTATAAAGATTCTCTGACCAACAAGTGATTACATATAGCATCATGTTTTTGTTTTTTTTTTCTAAAAAGATTGCAGTATTTGTTATGTAACTGTAGCCCCCCCCCCCCCCCCCACCCCCCCCACCCCCCCCTTCTCTGCCCCTTCACATGAGCCTTGTCGCCGGGCAGGGCTGCCTCTGCTGCCTCCTCTGATGCTGTGATTTTTTTTTTTTTTGTATTTTATTTTATTTTTTATGATCAGACACAGATGAAAGAGAATGCTGCACAGCGGCAGCATACGGAGTCATTTTCTCTGATGCTCCACCTCCCGCCACCCACTGGCTGTTAGAGTTGCATGCACGCCTGCCCAGTGACTCTGGGTGTGGAGGAGGCATCGCGATGATTAATATCGCTTTGCTACTCTCCCAGCAAGGTCATCAGCAGCCATCTGTAGGCAGTGGAAAAACCCTAATATCCATTTAGATTTGAACATCCCATTGTTTCTCTGTGCTTACACGTTTCAGCCCAGTGCGCTGGCAAAGTGGCTCCACTGGCTGCTTTTTTTCTTTCTTTCTTTTTTTTTTTTTTTTTTTGAAGATGTGCAGTATTTTTGCACCACATCAAGTCTGCAGTGCTCTGTTTGATGAATTCACACGTGTCTGAGGGAATACAAAAGCAGCACCAAGAGTCTGGGTTTCATGTCGGCGTCAGAAATAGCATCTTCTATGACTGTGGTGAATCGTAAACGTGTGGGGGAGCTGCCTCATCGTTTCCAGCCGGGCGTCACTTCCTTCTCCTCTCATCTAGAGGGCAGTGGAGACCCGTGCAAAGACCCGTCTCTCCGCCGGCGACACAGCACATAAATGAACAATGCTCACCTCTCTATCTCTTGCCTTCTGGGACCCGAGTGACACTGCTGAGCCGAGCGTCAGCATATACGGGAGATATGCTTTGCAGAATATTGCACTATATGTGATTTGCTTTTGTGGATTGTGGGGGCATTAATAGACAAGTAACCTTGTATGAGAAGGGTTGCCGTTTGAATGTGTGTGCATGCTGCGTGTGGATGGAAGGGATGGAGACCGGCAGTCCGGGGTTGCATATTGAGATCAAAGGACGCAAGTCGGATACCAACATCCGACACCCCCACACACACACACACACACACACACACACACACACACACACACACACACACACACACACACACACACACACACCCCACTGCCAAACAAGTTGGACCAACTGCTGACAACAGTTCACAAGAAGGATGTCGTTTCATTGTGCCGCGCAGCAGGAGCCCTGATGGAAAAGCAGATCTCCTTCCATGGCTGCCATCGCTGTTCTTTATATTTCGGGTTGACAATTGTGGTGATGGCGCTCTTGTAGATGGGGTTCTCCATCTGCGACAGAGCGGAGACGTGCCATTATGCACGGCTATTTGTCGACACTCATTTTGTGTCATATCAGTAAATTGAAGGCATTAGCGATCGAGCAGGAGTTTCTCATTTTCTGCTGTAATCTGACATCCGACGTGAGCAGAAACCTCAGCAGATGAACGTTGGTGTGGAGCTCTGCACACACTGAAGGCTGAAGGTCCAGGTGACTTTGTTGTCCAACTGACAACAAAGCAAATCACACTTGCGCAGGATGCTACGTGTAAAATTCAGCTCCTACACTTTTCTTTTTCCCGTGGCCCTCTGCACCATGTTTACAGCACGCTCTTGTTTTACCGTGTTAGTTGTCAAAATGTCCCTGCAGCAGCGTCACCAAGACAAATTCCCGTGCTCTGCTGTGCAGCCTGTGACTGACAGGCAGCGACGCAGAAGGGATTGTTCGGCCAGGGCTCACCCCGCTCCAGCTCTTTCTGGAAGCGTGCGAGCTCCCTGCGGTCGCGGAGGCCGGTGTGCAGTTTCCATAGCAGCAGCAAAAGCCCCACCCAGCGCCACAACGGGGGCTGACAGCACCGCGGCGATCAGGATCACGGTCGGGACCTGACGGGCGTCTCCGGAGAGAGATGGAAGAGGCCGCGGCTCGTGATCACAAACAGCCTGTCCTACAAGCGCGAGGTTCAGGTGGGCCCACCTCAGTGCACACGCCTCTGGATTCAGGCCCGGTGAGAAGGAAGTCAGTTAACTTATGAGGACAGTGAAGGCTCTCTTGCTTAGGCTTTGCAACTTTGCAGCATTTGCATGATCTAGAAAAGTCACTGGGCTTGTGTGAGGGGCAGGCGCTGGGGAAGCCGGGCTTCATGGGCCCCCACCTGCAGAGACATGATCCCCTCTTGTGACACATGTTAACAGTGGAGGTCTACGTGTGACCTGGACCTGGACTCTGCAGTCCTCGCTGTTGATCGCAGCTGAAATCGTCGGGCTTTTTTTACGGCAAACGCATTTCCCACAAACACACTCTCTGTGGCCTTCGTCACGACGACAGAGGCACGAGTCAACGCCGCGACTCTCCGTGGCTGCAACAGAGAAACATCTGCTGCTTGATTTTTGCGTCGAATGACCTGAAATTAGGCTTGTTATCTGAATTGATGCCATCGAGCCTCACCTACCTCCACGCGCCGCGCTCTGGAGCGCCGTTGCCATGGCGACGCGAGGGACCGCGTGGGACTTGGCAGGACCTCAGCCTCTTCACCGCAGCCTTGGGGCTTTTATTGTTTATTACATTAAAGCTCACTTGCGGGGGGGGGCAGTTTTCCTTGAGCACAATTATAATGCTCCACTAATGAGCTAATCATAGTTTAGCATTGTCATCACTTTAGCTGTGGCACACGCAGGGCCCGGCGACTCACCTCGGCACCGACGAGAGGTGCTGGGGGGGGGGGGGGCGCCTCCTCCCTCGCTCGCCGCCCCTCGGGCCTGTACGGCGTCCACAACAGCCTGTGAGGTCAGCGCCTGCAGCCAACACAGCAGTTAACCTTTTAAAGACGGGAGCGTGTCGGCAGAGCGCGCGCACGAGGCTAATGACCTTTGTGGGAGGGTTTCCGCCTCACTTACATTAACCGCGTCGACCGGACGCCGTCGGGAAACGTCGCCACCACACGTTTTGGGAAGACGCTCCTCAGGCCGTGAATAAACGTTTGCTCTTTCTAGCGACCGTTGTGTGGCTGCGGCGGCAGAGGAGAGGTTTGAAGCGGTCGCAGGTAGAAATCGCTCCCTCTGACGGGTGAAGGCGTGAGAGTGTCGATATCGACTCTGAGAGAGAGAGAAAAACAACTTAAATGTCACCACTTTTGATTGACCTCCGCAGGACATGTGTGAATGATATTGTATATGTTCAACGCGTCTCACAAGAGACCTTAACCGGCGATGAATCGATCCAAACGAATATTAGCCGACGCCTTCCTTCGTTACGTTTCGTTTCCACTCTGCTGCAGGACTCACCAGCAAACAGATTCATCCGCCAGTGAAAATAGTCCCCCTTGAGTTGTGTTTGGTAAAAAACTACACTCCCACAGAGGTTTTAGGAATTATTTGAGGGGTTTGTCCGTTTAAAAAGTGAAACCCTTCCTTTTAAAGTTCTGCTAATTTTGCATTTAATTTAGCAAAGGTTGCATTTAAGAGACAGAAAGTTAAAAAAAAAAAAAAAGTCTGATGTATCTCACATGAGTCTGTCTCAACGTTTCGGCGCCGTTAGTCACGGGGGGTGGGGGGAGTCCTGGCAGATAAAAAAACTGCAGCGTATAACACACTGCTGCTGCAAATATATGTGTAATCAGTGGTTAAGCACGCGCTCCCTCTTCGACCGCACCGCCGTCCTCCCCCCTTTCCTTCCCATCGAACAACTCCTTCCATCGCTCACTTCATTCACTCTCCCTGACAGACTTTCCATTTCCTGCAAATAGATAAATAAGTACCATTCAGCGAGGAGCGACATCCACATCGCGCGCATCCATTTTCAGCCCCGGGAGGCCATTTATTGGGACAGAAATGGATAAATAACGCGCCTGCGGTCGCTCCACCTGTCGACCGCCGGGTCTGCAGCGAGGTGGAGACGCTCTCGTGAACATTAACGACGGAGCTGCGTGGATGCCTTAACACGCGGGGACGAGGACGCGCACCTCGCCCGTCCCTGCACCGACACGGTGAGATTAAGAGATGAGAGCTTCGCTTTGGATTACTCCACAAACGGTCCGACCGCTTCCCATCAGGGTGTGCCTGTCAGCATCTTCTTCACCCAGGGAGCTGTGCTGTTGACGCTGACCTTTAAATCACTGTCTCTGACTTCTGCCTGCACCCGCCCGCACCTCTATTTCACTGCTAGGATTGCAGATGGGAATCAATTTGGCACGCGCTGCAATATAGGATAAACACTGCATGCTCCTTGGGACCGCGGCTAGCCAAAGCATGCTACAAACAGAGTGTGAAAACACACACACACACATATGAGCTGCGTTAATCTGACCACCTCAGAAAGTGCGGATTAAGTGTTACCGGCAGAGTGTTTGCTGACACACGGAGCAGCATTGTTATCCGTCTAACATCATGTTTCTGTCCATCAAACGCTCTGAAGTCTGAGATTTACTCTCCGTTTAGCTCCGGTGTGGTTCTGCGCTAACGCCACCAAAACAAGGAGCTAAACAGGGCTCGGTAAAAACCTTTTTTGTTAAACAAAAAGTTTCTGCAGGGCTGCAGACCTGACGCCACATTCTGAGAGTTCGTCCCCGCAAACTCTTCCCAACCTGGGACTTTCCTCGGGCGTACGCCAGTGGTCAGGAAGCACGACGCCGCCATCTCCTGGCAAAGTGGAATCCGGCGCCCAGTGGACATCACCGCAGGAAATAAAAGACTGACTTTAAGAATCGCCTTTCCCTTCTCGTACGTAACCGAATGAATGCGGATGAGTTACACTTCGCCTTCAACACTTAGAACCTGTCATTATGAAATTATTAAGGTCAGATTTCCACTGCTAATGAGTTTTAAAATGCGTGCTGCTCCCAGAGGAAGCTTAGTATTCTACACTTCCCCTCTGATCTATTGTCTGCAGTCTTTTCCACTTCCTCCACACCTCGCCCACCCGAACAACAAAACAACAATCTGTGCGCCGCAGTCCTGCTCCCCCGCTGGGCTTCCTCGCTTTGCCTCGCGCGCAGCCGTTTGCATCAGGGCACCCGGCCCCTCCCCACCACCTCGCTCCGGTAAATCCAGGTTAGCGCAGATTCGGTTGGGGGTGAGGCTCTGGACGTGCCGGCTCGGCCCTCCTGCCGGGGATCCTGAGCATCGGCACGTCGCCACATCGGGGGGATGGGGGGGGTGGTTGAACTGAGGTGAGTGAGAAGCGGCGCAAAGTTTTCAGAATTGATTTCTTTTTGCGACCAAAGGGGAGAAAGTGAATAACTAATGCGCTCCCCTTCTTTCAAGAGCCACCGGTTGTCCTTGAGCAAAAGCACTTAATCCCCAGTCGCGCCGGCGGTGCCGCTCAGTGGGAGACGCTGAGATTAGGAGTGGACCGGGCGGCTCCCGGGAGGGCGACTGTGTGAATGTGAACACGACGGGGGTGGGGGGGTCCACAGGAAGGAGTGTGGAGGCAGAAGAACTTTTTTTTTTTCTATAATCACCTCCACCTGCAGCAGGAGGGAAAGGAAACGGAGGCCGACCGACCCGTTCTGACGGCGCAGGTCGTGTTCCTCACCTCTTCCATGAGCTCCACCCCAGGTCCTGACACTGGAGGTGGACAGATCCATCAGGCCGCGCAGCTCTCTGGGCTGTACCTCCACAAAGCTCCGGGGTTCACCCACTAGCAGGAAATGTGGGTTATTATTTTTGGGGAAAATAACACTGCAGCTGTAAGAGCAGGGACCTTGAAGAACTCACTGTATAAATCACATACAGTAAGTTTTTTAAGGCTGATTCTGACATTTGGCTGTTTTTTAAATTTCATCATTTCAGGCCGAAAACTAAATCAATACAGTGATTTAATATTTCTCCCACAGAATTACATTCTTTTAAATAGATTTATATGGGGACAAAATAGACAGTTTAATAGTTAGATTGAGTTATACCTCAAATATCCCACATGTCAGTGAACAAACAAACATCTGGTTTACGTGTATCTTGTATTTATACCAGTGGTACCATGTTTCCTTTAAAGCTTCAGTCTGCGATCAGGACGTGTGCTGATGTCCGGAGGAAATCACAGCACGAGCGCGGCGACGAGACGCCGCACGCTGTTCAGAAATGACCTTTTCTGCTTGTGCTTGAGTTTCCTGTGAGCTCAGCGAGGTCGCTGAAACTCCTTGATTTTAAATAAAAGACTCAGGGAACTCGTGTCGTTATCTGGTGGAAGTACAGGTGGCTGCTGACGTGACACCCGCCCAGCCCGAGGTCCAGAACAGTCAGGCTGCAGCAGGGTGACCTGCCGCCATCGCCGCCGTCTCTCCTGTGGGATGGAAGGTGATCTCGCGGTTCCTCGGAAGGACGGCGGCCCCTCTGGGGTCCTCCGGGCGATGGGAAGGACGGCCGCGGCCGTGTCGCAGCGCCCGTTATATAAAAGCATGAAGTGAGGACGCTGCGGCGCGCATGCAGTGCCTATTAATTATAATATATACTGATATATCATCGACTTCTCCATTTCCCCAAACAGTTTTATTGTTGTCGTAGTAGAAACAACGTTTGGCCAATTACAGTAAACAAAAACTAACTTTCCAAACTTGCTTTCCGTCTCAGATTCAGGCTGTAATATAATGTATATGGTCCCATAAATTACTGATGGGGCCTTCGAACAAAGATTTAATAAGCTCACAGAAAATTCACAGCCCGTCCCGGGAAGCATCGCTCTGCGCCGAGGAATCTTCTCCGCGGTCCCAAGCGGCACTCGGGGTTGCGTTAAGCGATCCCCGCGAAGAAGAAGGCGGGAGAGCGTTTCCGAGGCCACGCGCCTCCTCAGCACGCCGAGCGCAGCGCGGACCGGATGCCGGACGCTCGCCGCGCTTCCTGACCCCCCCTCTGACTTCGGCGTCCATGAGCTGAATCGTCCGTGGGCGGAACAGAAACACCAACTGCACCGCATCGTTCGCGTTAAGCGAGGTTCAGCGTGGAAGTCAAGAGAAGACGCTTTATTTTAGATCCTTTTTTTTTTTTTATTCCTCACACATGAGATAGAAATGCAATAACACACACACACACACCAATCATCATCGTCCATTTTAGTTGTCAGTCACACAGCCACTTGAAAACCCCATACATCTCCCCCTCCACTTTCCATTTCAAAGATACAGACCTCACCAATTCCATTTGAAGGCAGCGTGTGGGCTGAATCGCACCGGGGGCCAAGCGGCCGCAGCGGACGGCGCCGTGCGCGCGGCCAACGCCGCCTCATTCGCATGCGGGCGGACACACACCTTAAAGAAACACCGCACTCCTCACAACCCGCTACTCACATGCCGACCCAACGTGATCTGTCGCCTCCGGAACCGCACGTGTGCGTCCGGACTCGCACGCAGACACGGGTTGTGCTAACGAGGTATCGTGCGAATGATAGCACGTTAGCTTAGCTTAGCGTAGAGAGTGGAAATGGTGGGAAACAGCTAGCCTGTCCGATGACAGAAAGACTTCGAGCTTGTGAAGTGAAAGTTAAACAAGTCGCTGCGACCCAGTTCCATACTACTTCCTGGTTCTGACTGGGTTTGGCGTCATCGTACTCTTCAGCTTCAGTGAATGAAAATCGGAAAATATCCCACTGCCCACAAACTCCGGCGAGTTCCCAGCGGATCGCTCTCGGAGTGCGTCGGCGTTGCAGAAATATTGGGATCCAGGAAGTTGTGCGTCGCTGGCAGCAGCAGCAGCAACCCGTATCGACGGCTGTCAGGGCGGCGGCGTCAGACGCTTCATTTCATTATGAGGAGAGCATCGTCAGCACCATCGGGATCAATGACCAAAGTGATTGATCATTAAAACGCTGCAGGGATGCATGAAGGCTTATCTCTCACCGTGTGATTTTACAGAGATGACTGAATCCTGTGTGTTTTTGTTACTGAGCTCAAACCGCGGCCACCCACCGCCGTCATCCACTCTGTCTGCGGTCGGTCCGAGCCGCGGCCGGACTCCCCGCTGAGCGGTATCTGCTAACGTGGCGGGACGTTCTGCCCTGATCCACAACCCGCAGTTTAATATTCACCTCCAGTCCCGTCTGAGAGCCGCTCAACATTTGATAGCACCAGTCAGAAACAAGTTTTTCTTCTGTGGAGACGCTGAGAGGAGAATCTATATACAGCGCCAGTTTTTTTTTTTCCATCACACATCCATCTGCTTCACCTCACGCAGACTTAAAGGCAGAAAATAGACGGGGCGGCGCTGTCACTGCGAATGTCACGTCACCAGCCGCAGACTCCAGATTAAAAGGCAGCCGCGCAACTTGTGCTAATTGAAAAGGTTTCCCGCCGAATGTCCTGTGATGTTCGGCTGCAGCAGGAGCGGCGCCGTTTCCTACGATGCTTCACTTCAACCCATGATCACAGCGCCTCCAAACTCTCCAACTTCAACAGGCTAGCTGACGTAAGAATATGAGAAACTACGGAAAACGTTATCCGACCAAATTGAATCCTAACGGTTTGACATCTCGTCCGGCTGAAACCTTCCTTTCTGAAAGCGACACAGACGAAGCAGCTGAAGTGGAGGTTGGTGATTGCGGGCTGCGTCTGCTGCCTCGCCACATTTCCACAACCTCGCTGAAAATGAATTTGGCCTCAGGTCGATCATTTCCCATCATCAGCTGGAAAACAGGTACCGCATTATGCAAATGGCAGGAGAAGGGGGGTGGGGGGGTGGGAGGGGCATCACCCTTGTAAGGCTTTTTTTTTTTCCTCCCAAAAGTAGAACCTCGGGGGTTGTTGTACGAGGCGAGGACACGCACCCGCTCACATTATCCGCTCTGCTGCCGGATTAATGGGGCAATTGATCAACGGCAGACTCCTGTATCCCAGAGAACAGCTGATCGCTCACCTATGGCGGGGCCCCGATGCCGTGATTACAGACGCGTGGCCGGGCCGAACCGACCCCCCGACCTCCGACGACTCTGACACCGGTAGGGTGAAGGAGGCGCGGGAGGAGCCGGTGATCGGCGTCGGTTGACGGTGCGTGGATACAGGCTGCCCTCCTTCACTACGGCAAGAATTACAGGTTCGAGAAAGATGGAGGATGAGGAGGAAGAACTAAACCTCACATGTAAACATGAAGCGCTTATCGTTGCCTCCCGACATCACACGTGTGTGAATGGATTTTTTTTTTCCTCCAGATTTTTCTTTGGCCTCCGTCCACGTGCTGCAACTCCCCTCTGATCGCTCGTCCATCACCTGAGACGGACGGCAGCTCGCCCCGACCCTCCGCCGTAACGCGGTTTGTCCAAACACTCGACCCGAGCGGGGGGAACGGGTCGCTCGGGAGCCGGCTGATTTTATTCTGCCGTATATTACAGCTTTCACAGCGAGCGCGGCGCAGGCAGTAAAGCTGCGGTAATGCAATTTAACGTAAGCGTGAGGCATGAGATGGAGGAAGAGGGTGGCTTCACGTTGCAAACCGTGCAGACCTTAAGTCTGGGTCACGGCAGAAATATGTCTGCGGCTCTGTGTGGATGACGAGGAGCCAAACCACTTTAAAAAAAAAAGAAAAGAGAGAGAGAGTGATGAGATGATGTTTGAGGAGGTTTTAATGGAAGTTTGCTCAGGGTTGTCGAGGGAGCGGCGTTGTCAGACGTGGTGTCTGCCGGACTAACTGAGCGCCAAAGACCTCACGGGGAACTCCCCCGCGTGTTGTTGACGCCCAGCGTCGGCAGTCGCCTGGTGAACGAGCACCGCAACTCAAAGCTGCAATGATCGGTATGTTTGTTTGTTTGTTTTTAACTATGGGAGAAATGTTTGTTTTAGATTGTTTGTTTTGATTTTAGTGCCGCGATTTTCTCTATTATCAAACCCAAGAAATTACAGCTAGAAAAGATGAGAAAGTGTCAAACAGCAGTTAGCAGCTAGTTAGCAGCTAGTTAGCAGCTAGTTAGCGAGCAGTTAGCAGCTAAGTGCAACACGGTGCAGCTGTGTTTCGCTGCCCCCACCCCCCCTTAGAGAAATCTATGAAATACTGCTTTAAAGCACAAACATGTTACACCATCTACTCAATTATACATCATGACCACACCACACACACACACACGCACACACACACACACCGGCGGGCTCTTTTACACTCTGTGGTGGAGCAGTGTGGATCCCTTTCAGCTGTGGTTGCACCGGCCCAACAACCCGAGCCGATGAACTTTTATTACTCCAAAGATTCAGACAGAACGAGATTGAGCCCGTAGAAACAATAAAGTAAAAAAAAAGGGACTCATAAAAATGTGAGGGAGGCAAACACAGACGGACACCGAGGAGCTGAAACAGAACCGACCAGGACCGAGACTTCATTACACACAGGTGGAAGGCGCGAGGGCGGGGCTGACCATCCATCACAGGAAGTGAAACAACACACGAAGGAATCGTTACCGAAGCAAAACAGGAAGTGAACCAAAACAAAGACCGAGAGGACGCGAAGGGAAGGATGCTGGAACTGTTAGGTAGTCGGGATGAAGGGAGAGTGAATCGCTCCGGGGGGGTCGTCCAGGTTTGGGGGGGGCATTGAAAGTGTGCTGCCATAAAGACTCTCAGGTATTGATTAGCTGGTTAAAGAGCAGACTGTTAGCTACAGCCACAGTGCAAACTGATTGAGACTGTGCACGAGCAAAGAGACTCAGGAACTGTTTAGCCAGCTGCTAAGTGTAGCACAACCCCCCCTTACACACACACACACACACACACACACACACACACACACACACACACACACACACACACACACACACACACACACACACACACACCCAGCCTTGGCAGATTCCTTGTGTTCACTGTGCCGACCCAGCCCTTCAGTGGACTGTGCCATTTGATCCATGCAGAAGATGATTCATGCTCTGCGAGCTGGGGAGTGAGGGCGGCACAGGGATTCCTCTACCAGCCCCCCCCCTCCACAGACACACACACACACACACACACACACACACACACACACCCTCCACATCCATTATTCAGCATTTGCTCCTTCCTCCTCCCTTTTTCTCTTTCTCTCTCCGTCCTCCCACGGCTCCTTTCTTTTTTTTTTTTTGCTGCTGCTGCTGCTCGACTCGCGTGCTCCAGCGCAGCATCAACAAGCCGAGGTATGAATCGTCCACCGCCGTAAAACCCCACCACCACCACCACCACCACCTCCACCACCTCCACCCCCACCCCAATCTGGAACTCTGTGTGGAGCTGCACAGGTAAGATCAGAGCTGAACTAAGTGCTACCGAGCCTTCATGAGACGCAGAGTTTGTGGTGTGTGAAATTTATGCCGGCTGCATGGATCGCTTCCTAACTTCCTGAAATATTTACCTTTCTTTTTCTTCAAAGGTGATTTTTGGAGCAAAGATTTGGTGAAACTGTTGCTATGGCAGCTCGCTGAGGCAGCCAAGAAAAAAAAAATCTGCCACTGTGCGTCAGGGGATACCGTACAAATTGTATGAGCGTTGGTCTTTGGCATGCAACAAAGTTTAACGTTCCCATTGCAGTCAGTAATCCCCACACACACACACACACACACACACACACACACACACACACACCATAAAGAGGTAGGGTGGAAGTTCAGAATGAGAAACAGGACTGCAGCAGGAGTTGTGTGTTGTGTTTTTTTGTGGTGGGACCGAGGACTTACAGCGCAGTTTGATAGATGTTTGTTGTTTGTCTATATGTATCTGCATACACTAATGTGTGTGTGTTTGTGTGCACGTGTGGCCGGAGATTGATGTGCGACCGCTGTCTGAAGGAAGTGAAGTGATTGGACATAGTGTGGCACACCTGACATGGTGTTGACGCTGTGTTTGATAGTGAAGCGGGTGGAGGGGGCGGGGCGAGGTGTGTGTGTGTGTGTGTGTGTGTGTGTGTGTGTGTGTGTGTGTGTGATGCAATGTGAGACCGCAGCTGACGCACAATTGTCAACACAGCTGGATTTCAAAGGGGCTGAGTGTGAGTTGAAAGATCTTGTATTGAAGACAAACAGTTTTTTTAGTTAGAGAAGGAAAACGTGCGCTGGCAACATTTCTGATGACACGTTCAGGCCTCACCTGTCAGTCAACTGTTGTGGGAGGAGCCTCTGCTTCTGTTTCCTGTGCAGAATCCTAATTTTCCATGATCTTTCATGGAAACCAGACATTCCGTTATCACGATGAATTATTGCAGCATGTACAGGACGAACATGCATTTTTGTCCTGAAGCACATTCTGTTTAATGATAAAATCTGGGCTTTTGCACGGCCGTGACGCGAGAAGTTCTGCAAATTTCATTACAGAATGAGATCATGAGAGTCGGCGGCTGAAGGAGGCGGAATTCATTAATAAAAGACCAACACGACGCTGCTGTGGTGTGAATGGCGCCATTAGCAATGGATGGTCTGCATCTGGGCTGCACGGCTAACAGGATTTCATCGTCGCACTTTCCATATAGCCGCTGATTAAAAGTGCCTCCAGCAGACACGTGTGATTACCCAGCTGCTACCTGGAACACAATATGCGTAATGACGGCAAAGCTGCGGGGCGGTCACATTACTTTTTTTTTTTCTTTCTTCTTTTCTTCGGCTCGTGTCACAGGCCCGCTCGGGATGAACGTTGAAATGAGACGTTTCACGGCAACGAAAACTGAAAAAGCAGCTTGCGATTAAATTAAAATGATCTCCGGTGAAGGGAGCGGCGATCCCGGGTCAGCGGCGAAGGCCGCATCGCCGTTTTTATCTCGCACACGCAATCAGGAGACGCTCGCCGTGCGCCCACATTTCCTTCAGATTGAAAAGCTGACAAACCGTCTTTCTTGTAACCTGTCAAACCGCATTCAGACCTCGATGCCGAAGCCCCGGCTGACGTCTCTTTTTTCTCTTCTGCGGTTTCTCTCTCTCTCTCTCTCTCTCCGAACAGCACGCCAAGCCATCGCTAAAATGATTCTCAAAATGCCTCTTCACATTGGGCCGCCTGGTGTAGGTTCACCTGAAAGTGTCAGGGGCAAACACATCATTGACTTGAGCTGAAAGATGGAGGCGACTTGTGGGTAATAGGGGTTATTTCTCTTACTACCTGCACCGTGGAAAAATACAGCAGAAAAATACCTTTTTTTAAAGGTTTAAAAAGAGAAAGAAGAAGGTTTAACTGCGCATTCCCGACCAGTTTAATGCAGTCGACGTATAACAAACAAAACTTTCTATATTTTAAAATAATGACTTTTATACTTCAGAAACGACATCTAATGCAAAATGTTCTGAAGCTTCGCTAACACAAAAAGTAAAAGTAAAAAAAGAAAGAAAAAAGTTAGAAAAGTGAGCATTGTTTTCCACCTTTGAGGTTTTGCTCACTTTAGCAGCAGATTTTTAAAAAAAAGAAAGAAAGAAGAAGAAGAAGAAAAAGAAAAGCCTCCCCGGGGAGCATCGCGGCGCCGACTCCCGCGCGTGCGTCTGGGGAAGTGCCCTTTAAAAGATTACTTTGATGGCATTTCTTCATCATTAGTCAGCTGCAAGTGAAAGAGACAGGAAGTCGTGCGAGAGAGGGGGCGCAACAAAGCAGAGCCTCGTAAACACCTTCCCCAGCCGAGACCCGCGCGTCTGCTCGCCTTCGTTTTCCGAGGTTACCATCATCTGTTTGACGGCGCTCGCGCTTTCAGAAACAAAATCTGCACACCGAATCATTTTCTCTCTGGGTCGGGACCGGTTTGGACTCGCTTGGCATTCCGCGGCGATACATTTCTGGCCCCGGCAAAATGACCTCTGATATTTACAGGCTGCGGCCTGCTGGGTCTGATTCCATTGATCCCCATTGATTCATTACGCGGGGTGTCTCTCGCTGTGTGTTTACTCTGATCAATGGGTCCGATGGGTAAATACAAACGTCTGCTATCTTTCTCCCACTTCATCCGGCCCATACTAATCTCCTCGCAGGGTGTGGAGGTGATGAGATGTCGCTGAGATACTAATCACCCGGGGTGAGAGGGCAGCGCTCTCCTTTCTTTCCACTTTACTTTTTCTGTCGCACTCAGCTCATTTTTTTTTTTCCCGCTGAAAGATTAAGACGACGGTTCTGTCCAGACGTTGTGCGCCGGACGCTCGCAGGTGGTGGTGGTGGGTGGTGTTTCCACACAGGCCTGCGGTGGTGCTGTTTTTCCATCGATTATTCAAAACAAAATCTCCACTGAGCTGCTGGGGGAAAAATCTAAAGCAAAAACACAAAGACATAAATCTATTTATAGAAAGTGGTGTGTGTGTCTGTGTGTGTGTGTGTTGTGTTGTCTCCGGTGTGTTGACATAATAGGATGCAAACATTTTGATCTCAGCCTGTTTATTTCATTAACATTTCACACACACACACACACACACACACACAGAAGCATTTGCTGCTGACAGATTGGGCTCAGGCACAAACACATGCGCCGCACAGTTGTGTTGCAGTGAAAGTGACGGCTGCAGTCCGCTGTGGGGATTCCAGCGCACACTGACAGTTTACTACACAAAACTTCACTTTCTCGCCGTAAAACAGCCCAGTTCATCGGGGGTTTGGTCACACCCACACGCCTGTAAACGGGTTTGGAGCTAACGCCAGGAGGTAGTTTTCCCCAAATCACGAACGAACAGATGCAAGAAAAAAAATGTGTCGAGTCGCAAAACCGCCGTTTATGAAGATAATCCAGCGACTTGTTGTTTTGTTGAGTCAGATTCCCAGTATTGCCCAGACCAGGAAGCTGCAGGTGAACTCAGCGACGACGACGACACGCCTGCTGTCATGACGGGCCCCCGGCGGCACGAGGCGTTTTCACGTATGCCGCGCTGCGCCGGCGAGATAAAGTCTCCGCTCAAATTGCCTCCGATTCTAAATTAGCTCTGCATCTAATAACGACTTCCATGATTTCTCTTCTCCACATGAGAGAAGTCATTAGCCGGCGTCGGCGCAGTGTGGCGGCGGCACCGCCGGCGGGAGCGATGCGGCGCTTTGCTGTGAGGATGGGGGGGTGGGGGGGTGGTGGTGGCTTCTGACGGCGTCTGTGCTTGTCAGCCGTCGCTCCACTTTGCCTTTAAAGATGAAAAAAATGGCCCCCAGGTGTTTCCAGACCTCGTCCTGGCTACGAACAACACGGAAGAGCGAGGAGGCGAAACAACAAGCGGCGGCAGCTCCACACAGAACGAGCGTGACCTACTTCTATCGCAATCTGGACCCCGAACGGCGCCGTGCATCTGCAAACGTGGAAATTGAGAGTCCGAAGGTGCAACGAGAGGGGGGGGACAAAAAAAACAAAAACACAGCACATCTTAACAGGTCACTTTCTCCTGTCCTGAAACATTACTCTCCTGAGCACGAGAGTCACTTGTTTCCAAGGCAATTTAACTTGTGTAAAGAGTTCTCAGGGATCGATCTGGGGGCGGGTTGGGGGGCGGGGGGTTCTTGAAGCTCGCCGAGTGGCCTGGTTTGGAGATATTGACATGAAGCAAATTGCGGCGGTGTGAAAAAATAGAAAGCGCCTGTTTTCCCGCTCACGAACAACGAGCTAAATGAGTTTGCTTTAATTTGTAGTTGTTTTGAGAGTCGCGCTTTAAACCCCATCACACATCTATTAAAAGTTATTATCAAACGCCACAGAAAACCATCCCAAAGTCCGATACAAAATGCTTATAATATTTACATCTACCCCACCCCGGAGCTCGGCGTTTCCCCTCCATGATCTTAAACTAGCATGAGAAGAGGAGCCTGGACTCACACGTGGACGATCTATCACTGTTTCTCTGTTGTGGACAACCACAACTTCAGGTAATTTCACAGGACTGCTGCTACAAATCAGCCCAAATGGCCTTGAGTAGGTGGAGGGGGTGGGTGGGTGTGTGTGTGTGGGGGGGGGATGCATATTCACCGCCGGTGTGGAGGTACGCTCTTTAGCCACGACCTATTCTTTTTGGCCAATGGGAAAGAGAAGTGTGGCAGCATGATTAATGGTCATGATTACCTCCTCAGAAAATGTGGTTTTCTGGCCCAGCGGCTTCACGTTTATGACGTAAACTCCGGGGCCGGACGCTTCATCACGGAGGCAGCGCTGCGGACGCAAACACGCCACTGATCAGGTCTTTCTTTTTCCACATCAGCTGTTTGGGCAGGAAGGACACGTGCGGGGATCGGCGGCGAATCTCAGTCCCGCTTTGTGTTTGCAGGTTTGTAAACCAGACTAATTCAATTACAGATTGTACGAAGCAAATCAACCGGAGCGCGAGGTCAGAACGCTCCTCAGGTCTCCTCCGCTACCTCATCTAAATCTCAAGCGCCCGCTTCCCGCCGCAGACGAGCTGATAATCCTGGAGGGCCCCCGGGGTTCCGCTGACGGAACCCGACGGATGGATACGACGCGCCGGCTCCCGGATGACGCTGCCCGATCGTTAAGCGAAAGTTAATTTGTGTCACAAACACGGCAGTGGCCCTCATTACGACTCAGCGCTACTCCACCTCCGCCAAACCAACTCTCCATCTTGCCACCGAGCCTCAAAGGTTAGCCCCTCTAAAAGGTTACAGCTCCCTGTGACATTTCCCTTGATGACTTATCTGGCCCCTTGTTTCTGACAAATATCAACTGGTGCGTCGCTGCCGCTTGGAATTACTTACTAATTAAGCCATAATAAGAGAATTCGTCCTGGATTAAACTGAGCTGTTAATAAGGAAAACAGACCCAATTCGATCCATGGAGGTCGTAAATAAGCTTGCCTCTCCACTGGGGAATGAAGCCGTCTATTTTTTTTTTTTTTTTTTTTTGTCAAGCTCTGCCAGGAAGGAAGGCATTTCACCATCATTAGCGGCTTATAGCACAGTTTACGGTGAACTGCAGCCGACATAAATATTGAAGTCACATTAATTAGATGGGATAACAGAGGCATAAAGCACAGAGGAAATATATCAAATGCTAAATACTCTAATAATCTTCGAATTTGCTTTCTTGGCTCGGGAGCAACGTTTCTCGTGGCACTCGCACCATCATCCATCACCGAGCAGCTGAAAATATGAGCGAGGCTGAGGTTGTTCCAGGAGTACGGCCGCAGACTTCTGAAAGTGAGAAATCTCGCTTCCTGGCTCGGTAGCAGCTGACTCACCGGTAATGATCAACAACCCTATCAAACGCTGCAGATATATCACGCTCGTGTTTGCGCTACAGGACCTTAAAATCTTACTTATTGCACCTTTAACACCTTTAAATATGAGGGCAGCGCCCGTTACAGCTGTCGGCCGCGGCTCGGGCGCATAAAAACGCAGCTGCAAATCGGTCCGGACAGACGGCGGTGCTATCTCTGAAAGGCAGAGGGGGAGCGGCTGGCGGCGCGCACGCCAGCTTCCGTTACGCGCTGGATTTAAAAGTTAACTGAACATCATCCTGATGTTGCAGGGGAAACGTAGCGGCGTACTGTGCGCGTGTGGAATCCCGGTGTTTTACCAGCGAGCTGGCGACGTGGAAGCCGAGAGGCCTGAGGCCGTCACATTGCACGTGAGACGTGAAGCGTTTTAATCCTCCGTGAAACCACATATGTATTTATTAAGCAGCCCGTAAGACGCGTCATAAAGAACGTACGAGCCGTAAACAATAAAAACAAAACACTGGTGGACACGTCAGGCGTCACAACCAGCAGAACGTACGTCTCAGCTGATCGGAGTCTGTGCGGCACTTCTTAAAGTTTCCAGAGCTGTATTAAATTTTTTTTAAAAATGACCCTGCGTTCATATCAGGAGAGCTGTGATGTCACTGCTGAAAACTTTATTTAGGCCCCGCTGGCGTAAATCGTCACTCCTTTGCATTTAGTGCCGATCTGTAATCGTGCGTGAGATTATACAGCCCCCATCATCTCATTTATGACCCGCGCTCCCGTACTTTGGTTCAAGCGAAGCCCACACGCCATTGACTTCCACGTATAGGCACATTTGAACAGGCTGAGCGTTGATGAGCATATGCGGTGTGATGGCGAGCACGCTGATGTGGAAAAAAATAGCGTGGGTGTGACTTTAATGTACAGGAGCTCCCGGTCCATCCGTCTGTCTCAGCCAGACGACATGGACTGTGAAGTTGGACTTTTCTAATCCCATCATGGAGTGTGTTCCCGTCCCAGGCAGTAAACTGTGTGTGGACAAATTTTCTGTGAATAGTTAAGAGTGAACGATGGCCTGTAAATGCTTTCTGTAGACAGTCTTTCAGTTCTTGTTTGGGGGATTTTTCGCCCGCTCTTCTTTGCAGAAAGCTTCCAGTTCTGACAGATTCCTGAGCCGTGTTGCATGCGCTGCTCTTTTGAGTTCTGGCCACAGATTTTCAATGATGTTTGGGTCGGCGGGTCGCGAGGACCATGGAGAAACCTTCATTTTGCACCTCTTGAGGGAGCCCATTGTGGATTTTGAGGTGTGTTCGGAATCATGAACCTGTTGCAGAAGTCGTCCTCTTTCATCTGCAGCTTTTCTTACTTTTACAGATGGTGTGATGTTTGCCCCCAGAATTCACTATCCGCTGGTATTTATTTGAATCCATTCCGCCAGCGAAACGTTACTCATGCCACAAGCCCAAGGAATGATCGATCCGCCGCCGTTTTGAAGGGGTGTTCTTTTCATTAAGGTTATCTGAGAGCTCAACTCTCCTGGGGTAGCGAGAGATTTGAGCTCCTGTCCTCTTTCTTCACTCTAAAATTGTACAAAGTAAAAATAAACTAAAACTCATCCTGCTCAAAATGTTGGACAGAATGATTCATCTGTAACTTGATGCGTTTTGGAGACTTAGCTATTCACAGTAACAGGAACTTTTTCATGCCACTGGAAATATTTTACTGCACAATAAAGAATTTTTAGGACCCCCTGTTAATTCATATTATGATGTGCTGTCAGAACACAAACATACGGTTATAAATCCTGAGAAGCCGCCTCACGTCTCAAAACCTCGTCAGGAGCGGAGACAACCCCCTGCTGGTTGTGGTTCATTAGTGTGCATGAATAATGAGTAATCCTCCATCCACTCACACTGTTTTTTCTATACGTATAATTATTTAAATTAGGTCTACGGCACAATAAAGTCTGAAAAACATGACTGTACATACATATAGAGCTTTCCATGGTGCTGAAACGTTCAGCCCAAGTATGGACATGTATCCCTGTCCATGGTGCTGAAACAGACCATGTGTTTCTGTCCATGGTGCTGATGCTGAAACAGAACCTGAAGCACTGTGTGTCTCTGTCAATGGAGCCGAAACAGACTCTGTCTCTGTCCATGGTGCTGAAGCAGAGCCTGTGTCTCTGTCCATGGTGCTGAAACACATCCTGTCTCTGTGTGCATCTGCCTGTGGTGCTGAAATAATTCAGATGCAGTAGCTCCACATGTCTCTGTCCATGGTGCTGAAACATTTAAAGCCGCTCTCCTTCTGTGTCTCTATCCGTGGTGCTGAAACTTTCACACCCAGTTTCTCTCCTCTTCTTCGATGTGACCGGACGTTGGATTAGCTCTGACAGTTGTGTTTGTGTTTTTAAAGCCTGCATGTTCACGGCTTAAACTGTATTATCATTTCAGGCACACATTCAGGGCATGAAACAAACACAACTGATGTGAAACTTTTCACAGTTTGGAACAAGGCTCATAATTCTTCCTGCTCTGAGAAAAAAAAAAAAACAAACTGCTTCTTTCCAACGCCTCCTTTGGGATTTAAAGAAAATGTTTAAGTTTGACGTGCCTCCAGGAAACGAGTGGTAGAACCAGAAGTTCCTGGTGTGCCCTTCTTTGTGGAAAACACCTGCTGATGCTGTTTAGGTGTTGTTCACAGAGTCTCTCCAGAGCAGCTGATGTATGACAGCAGGCCGTGTTGTCGGGGCATGGCGGGGGAACTTGTATTCGTCAGCCTTTAACCATGATGGATTTCAACTTTGAGGGAAAAGTCTGTGTTTGGTGACAGACGAATGAAAGATGTTCTGTGAAAC
Organism: Psettodes erumei; assembly: GCA_016785225.1. NCBI lineage: Eukaryota > Metazoa > Chordata > Actinopteri > Pleuronectiformes > Psettodidae > Psettodes > Psettodes erumei. The sequence goes on from JAFBJZ010000351.1 coordinate 495,942, forward strand.
ATTGTGGATTACGCCGCGTTGTACGCCTGTATTTCATTGGTTTCAAACAGCTCGTCCACTAATCCACTTTGACTTAGGGAGACATAGTTCAAACGTCCCTTCGTTAAAAGCCAAATCCACTCTTGAATAATAAAACACACTAAATTCCCATTAGAAAATAAAGACAGCAGCGTCCACTTAAAAGACCTTTGTGAGGTACTTGCCTTAATGAAGCAATAAACCTCTTGACAGGCCCAATAATACACAAGACAAAGCATTACCTCGTCTTAAATGAATAATTATCTATGAAGCCATATTTAAACCTGCACAATAACAACTGAAACTCAATATTATTGCCACAGGTAAGAAAAAATAATTAAAGAAGAACAAAACAAAAGAGAATCCCTCGTGCCAAAAATGTTTACTAAGCGGCGGCTCACAGTACAGACGAGGTGAAAGCCAAAATGAAGCTTCATGGCTTCTATCCAACAGAAATCTTGACAAAACATTATAAATCAGGGGCATTGCCCTCCAAGTGCTGATAATGCGTTTCCCCCGCTCCGAAACCGTCCTTCTGAGGTTTGGGGACCTGAGGTGGAAAATGAATGTGACGCCCGGCACTTTAATTATTTGGACATAAAGTGGAGTCATTATTAGTGGCCTGTGTCTCAGACGAACGTCTGCGGCAGCCGCGCCGTCGTGAATGTCAAGGTTACATTAGTTATGATTAACGGCCCGTCGCGGGCGCGGTGATCTGTTGCCTCGGAGTATTACCTGTCCGTTAGCGCCCGGTGCTACGCGAACGACACAACGGCGTTTCCTAAGCGCAGGAATCATTAATGAGCTGTAAATATATGGAATTAAAATCACTGTCCCTTGCTGCCGGTGAGAATCCAGGTCAGCCGTCTCCCACGTGACGACCGCCAGACAGAGGGTCTTTGTCAATTTGAATCATTTCTCGGTTCAATTATTGCCCCCTCGAGTCTTGGAGCAGCCTAAATATTCCTCACTTTATTACTCATAAAGAAGTACTGATTGTATTACTCATATCTGGGCAGATTGGATCACGCTGAAGCCCTTTGACTCCGCCGCTGTTGATTCCCCCGGAGGCCACGGACTGAACTTTAATGAATCTCCATTTTTACCAAAACCCCCGCTACGAGGTGCCTTAATCTGGCTTGTCACGGGGAATAAATGAGTCAAAAGCCCGGACGTCTCAGATGACTAAAGGTGGCAGGTTTTGACCCGAGTCAGTAATTTCTGATTAAGTTCCATCAAGCCAAAGTCTTTAATCAAACAAATTGCCAAAAGAAATTTAAATATTCAGTGGAAGGGACTCGGTGAATCATTGTGGACTTAGCGCTGGATTCTGTCGGTTTTTAGTGGACACGTTCAGTAAGGCCGAGAAGTGGCGTCAGATTCAATTTATTTAGCGAGGCCAGCAAATGAACTCGGTAATAAAACAGAGGAATGGCTGCAAAAGACAGAGGGTGAATGTAAAATACGTCTCCAAAAGAAAGACCCGGAATCCGCCACCGCTATACATGAAAATGAATCTTCTCACGGCGCTTTCTGCTCCCATGGTGATTTGGTTATGAGCTTGTTTTTCTTATCAACTGTTGGAGCTCTGGGCAACATTTGCAGTTAATGTTACACTTGCTTAAAGTTTTGGGAAGGCTCCAGCCCAGTAACATTTCCCTCAGAAATAAAAGCCTTACTCATAGTACAAAACTTCTTTGTATTAACTCGCGCTGTCAGACTTGAAGGCCAAATCACCCCCCCCCCCATACTTGTGTCTCCACCACATAATCCTTTCTTTGTGCTGAAATATATTCCTCTCACTTACTTATTCCTCTCACTTATTTGCATTTTCAGACTTTCTTTTTTTTTTTTTTCTGGCAGTCCTCTGACAAACGAGCATTTGCTTAGCGCCACATATTTGGATCATGTGATATTTCTGTCTCTTACAGGGGAGCCGCTGATTTCTCCATCAAATCCCCGACTCGCTGATCCAACAGGTGACGGTGACCTGAGCATTGTTCCCCCAACATGATGCAACTCGGCTGCAACGAGAGTTCAAATTCAGCGTGGGGGGGTGGGGGTGGGGGTGGTGGTGGGTGGGGGTGGGTGGGGTGATTAAGTCGGTGGTGCGTGAACCATAAATAGCTGCTTCTCCGCTGACCTCCACGCTACGCAAGGTTGTGTCTTAATCGGCTGATGTTAATACTGAGCGAATCTACCAATCACGTCGCATCACGTCTCCCCCCCCCATAATGACACATTATTCAACATCCAACATGTTAAAGAAAACAAACGCTGCTTCCTGTTTCTTTCCTACCTGCTTCTCTGCGTCTTTTTTTTTCTCTCTCTCTTCTTACTTTTCAATCTGATAACTTCATGGAAAATAATCATTTTAGCAACTTTGGAGCCCGAGAAGGCAGAATTGATTCTTCTTCTTTCTTTTTTTTTTAGGCGGTGCATTTGTTTATCTCAATGAAGTAGGGACCAGTCAAGGCGACAGCACGTCAATTTCCAGATCAATTGTTGGCTTCTTGCCTCTGGCCTTTGCATTGCATTACCATAGTAATGGCTTTTTGACCCTTCTTTTTCCAGCAGAGATCTACATTCCTCGTTGTGGAGACAAATGGCAAACCTGAAAGTCATTTGTGGCGCGTTGTGAATTATTCTCCGCGGGACCTTGTGTATTCACAGGACTCAGAGTCCACTCAATGGTTACGACGCGGTGAAGCTGGCGGCCTGAAAATTAACTTCCTTTTTGATGAACACGTCCGCTTTGCACATTAGAATTGCTTTTACTCACTGTAAATACGAGTCGTCACATACTGTAGTACTGCTGCTACGTGGAAATATCCTTGATGCGCGGCAACACAACACACGGGACTGTAAATACAAAATATATTCCACTGCAGCACAAGAACTTCGCATACTGTTAATTAAACCATGAAATAACGTTCAATTTTAAATTGTTTTCACTGCCGGTGGAAATCGAACCACAATTTCAGTCTAAATATTTTCTGGGAGGAGAAGTACACAGTGTCACAAGGACTCAAGGAGTTGGATCCAAACATAACACAATGACAGACACAAAAAAGACGCAGGCGAAGAGCCCTGCATTCAGCAAAGCACTCGCTGAGCCACGCTGCCAACGTGCTCTCGAGCAGGGGGTCGGTGCATGACGTGCGGGTCGCTGCTGAAAGGAAAGACGCACGCTCAGCAAAAAAAACAACAAAAAAAAAGAACAGGTGGAACATTTTATACGAGGGATTTTGTGTATTGAACGTATCCCTTAAGTAGCGGTGTTATACGTGATTCAGATTTAAGCCCCTCTGACATCCAACATTTCACAAAACCTAAGACCACCACCACCCCCACCACCACCCCACCCACCCACCCACCCCACCCCCACGTCTCTGAGTCAGCGTGTACGTGAGTAATGTTGCGTCCTGTGCAGAAGCTGCATGGGAGTTCTAATGCAAGGACAGGGGCAGTTTGTATAGTTGAGACAGTTCGGAGGGGAAAAAAGTGCTGGCTGAGGATAGCTGGTGTGTGTGTGTGTGTGTGTGTGTGTGAGTGTGTGTGTGTGTGTGTGGTAGGGGGGGTGCTAATTAAAAAATAAATAAATAAATAAATGGATGGCTCATTCGCAGATGGCTGAACGCCTGCCATGCAAGATGTCCCCCAGGATAGAAACTTGCCTCGGCTGCCAGGAAGATATTTGGCATTTTAAAAACTGTCAGCAAGCCTCATTTGCTCGCTCGCCGTCCCGCGCCGCCGGGTCCAGGTGAGTCCGGCTCCAGCTTCACGCCAGAGGACGGGCCCGGAAGACGTAGGCGGTAACACAGAGGCTCCGGCGAGAGGATGACGTCTCGGTCGACGGCACGCCGGGATGTAGCGCGTCTTGGGGAATTATGCAGCGCGGCTCCAACAGGTTAAAAGAATCACACGCGACGCTCGCCTCGCATTTCGCCGAGCGCCCGCTGCCGCCTCTTGTGTCGGCCATCGACCGCGCGAGCAAACGGGCGCGCGGCGTCTTTGATCGCCCGCCGCCAGCAGTCTTTGTGGGTTTGGCTCAATAGCAGCAAAGATCAGCAAAACGGATTTTCCTATAATTTTAAGAGCTAAGCTGATTATCTGTCCGCACTCGGCGCTACCTGTTGTGTTTTCCAGCTGTCCAGAGGCGTCACCTGGTGTCGCCTCAAACCGGGACGAGCGGCTGATTGATTTTCCTCTCAACAAATCAATGGCTTCCTATTCATCCGGCCCTGGCAGACGCCGCGGCTGTTTTAAGGAGCTGAGCACTTCAGAATTGAAAGTCTGTCATTATCCGCCCGGCCTGATGTCAGTTGAATCTCCAGTGAAGCCTTGTTCCCCGGCTGGAGGCATTTTTAAAAAATTCAACTTTTCTTGATTAATTCCAGTTTTCGCCCCTGATTTTCCCTTAATTCATTCAAACCCACGGGTTCATGTTTTCAGCCTGATGAATGTGGCATCTGACACACAAAAAGTTAGAAATAAAAGTTGTAAGCAAAGTTTGGCTGCTCGGCTCCCGCTCGCACTGACTTGGCTTGAAGAGGTTTACAAGGAAGTTTGAAAGATGCATTTGCAAAGTACCTTGAGCGCGGTGCCAAAAGCGTTCGCGCATCAGCTGGAGCAGGTTTCTGGTCCAAGTTCGTCAGTTTTCTGTTCTCCGTCCCGCCGCTGCCTTTCTTTGTGCCTGTGGCGCGAGCCGCTGCAGCGCCGGCAGTTCAGCTGGATGCGCTGCACAACGTAACGCAACAAAACAAAAGCTCTTTTTCCAAACAATGCGCCCTCCCCCCTCCTACACCCGAGCTGCCCTCCGAGGCGCCGTGCTGTTTGGAGATTTTCACGATATTTAATTTTGTTTGTGTCTCCTCTCTAAGTAGCCGTAATCCCTGGATCTGCCACGTTATCGCGCTCGGTCTTAAAGACGGATTGTGATGTGACATTTGGAGCTGAGCTCACTGTCGGAAGCAGGTTGGAACTGGTGATGCCTGCAATTTATGAAACATAAAACTGAACATATTTTACTACCTAATTGTCTATGTTTTGTTATTTTCACCATCACGTCGCTCGCAGAGATCACTTGTTCAACAGCGAGGTCAGCGGCAAAAACAAATTTTCTTTCGATCTTACGCCGATGATATTTGAGTATTTGTCGCCGGCGATATTTCCTTTGCCGGGATTTGGCAGCTCAGCGACGACCCGCAGAAATGGCTGCCGCGGCTGGAAGCGTAAAGCTGTTAATTTCCTGCGCTGCTCCCTGAAAGGCCGATACAGTGGGTGGTTCAATGAAAGCTTTCTGAAAGCTTTGACTCACTTCAGCTGTGTGTGGAACTGCCGGCCCGGTGCAGCCTTGTTTCCACCACATCAGCAGCAGTTTGCTCAGTGACACAAATAAGAGTCTCTGTTCTTTAAAATTCAGTTTTTTTTTTGGGAGAGGATTAGTCTCATTGTTGCTCCATAAAAGCTTAAGACTTTGACCATGAAGCTGCGTCGCTGTGGTCGAACCTGAACAAAGCCCCCCCCCCCCCCCCCCCCCCCACCCCATCCCCGTGGCAATGTGTCAGTTCACTAATGAAGCGAGTCCGGTGGATGGCGATGAATCGGAAATGTAGGCGCTGCGTTCATCCCGTCTTTACTGACAAAAACAAACCGTCCCTCTGCTTTGCTTCATTAATAGCACATGTGTAAAGAGCAGAGAAACCCGACTCGGCGCTGCGCCTTGATAAATATGTAATAAATAAATAAGCAGCGGCCGCTAATACCAGAGCCAGCCACACTCTCTCACGCAGTATTTATATATAGATTAATATCATCCATACCACGAGGCCGGCACGAAAACAACGCCGCCGTGGAATATTTATGAGCAATGAGTGGGTAGCATGTAGCATTTAGCAGAACGATGATTGCATTCATGATTTGCTCCTGCATACGTTTGATTTTCCAACGCTGCGTCCGGCAGGTTCAGATGGAGGGACAACAATCAATAGCGTACATTATGCACACGGCGAGTGATTGGGGGACTGGAAATCACACGGACGCGCATAAGCAGGGACGGAAACGTATTTATCTGCATGAGGAAAGGTGGCGGCGGTTGATTCTTTCCACTCGGGAGCAGGACAAAAAGAGAGCTGTGCGTTAATTTACACGCCGTCCCCCGCACGACGACCGGGGCGCTGACGTCGCTGGATGTTTGCTGAGGTGCATGAGGTTTCTACACGGCAGCGCTCGTGTTTCCGCATAACAAGCGGCGGAGAACTCGCCGTCCTCCACAGACACACACCCCCCCCACCGACCTCGATCCCCGGCCAATACCGTCGGGATAATTTTGGGAACGCCGACTGCGAGCCGGGCCAAGCCGACCTCTCTAATGGTCTCACGGCCGAGCAGGAGGCGACGCCTGCAGCCGAGCTCCAGAATCTTGAAGGAAGCCTCTCGGGAAAAGGCAAAAGATGGACGGACCCCCCTCCCCCTCCTACCCCAGCACAGGCCTTTATTATACAAAACCCCACAGTACATCACAGGAGGAGGAAGAGGAGGAGGAGGAGGAGGCTTCATCAGGCTCATGAGAGCGACACCAGCTCCAGCTCAACAAGCTGCCGTCTAAACTGCGATAAGTCAAATCCCTGTCGTGAACTTTCCTTCCGGGTCTCACCTTCCGCCGCGGCGGATCAGGTCGGCTGAGTTACGACGCGTCGGGGACGAGAAATTTTTGATTTTTCCCGAGCCGCATCGGGTCGCGCCCCTGCTGTCACCGTCTGCGTGAAATATTGATGGCAATTATGTGAGAGGCGCCCGGCGCCACGCGGAGACGGCAGGCGTCCCGATGATTTGGGTGACAACTTGTTACATCAGGGCCCGTATTAAAGGTGTAAACAACTTCCTGTTATGCCGCGGCTCCCCGGAGAACGGCCGGTCGGCGGCTTCTTCCTCCCTCGTTTCATTGGGTGTTAAATCTGTTATGAAACAGATGAAGCAGCAGATTTTTGCTGTAATCCAGAAAGGAGTTTCTGGTCACGACAGGCAGATTATATCGCCGGTTCTCTTGCAGATGGAGTTCTAATGAAATGATGACGATTGAACACATCAGACAAACGTGCGCTTGGAAAAAAAAATCCTGTGAAATCGATAGGAAATATAAAAAAAAAAAGGGAAGAGCTTCGAGTGGGAGTCCAAATCCTGCCGCCCTTGACTGTTGTGCCTCATCCACAATGCCCTTAAGTGGACGTCCATGAAAGCAAATACCACGCACGCACACACACAGACACACACACACACACACACACACACACAAAGACCAGAGGTCAAAACAAAGTAGTAACGCCGGAGGAAAAGATTAGAATGACAAAGGAGGACGGCGGTGAGCCGGGAGAGCCGTGGGGAGGAGGACAGCGGAGATGGAGACGCTAAATAATGGCTCTCTTGTGGATAAAATATAACCTCTGCCGCCAGGAGGGGAGAGCGCCGCAAAGCAGCCGCCGTAACGTTTAAGAGGCCGGACTGAGGGAAAGAAAACACGCAGCTCCACAAGAAAAGATACCGCCAAATCTACGTTTACTTTTATTAGAGGGGTTCCAGTGCGTTTAATCACATTCCTGGCGACGGTTATTTTTGCGGCGCTAGATTTCGAGCGCTTAAATGGGAGTCTTTGCTTTCCGGATGGCGTGGCCGTGGCCCGAGAGGCTCTGCCGTCTCTCGCCATCGTGAGCAACAACAAGGATCGCTTTTTATCACTGACGCCTGCTCTCACAACATTTACAGCAAGGCCGAAGCGAGCGCAAGAGCGTACGGCGCGCTCCTTTCTCTCCACGCCCTCCACGCAGCGCCGAAGACAGGTTAAAAGAAGGTCAGGTCTCTATTTTATGCACGTCCAATATGAGTAATAAGGTTATTAATCCCCCCATGTGAAAGTTCCATTCGCTCGGCTTTCGAGTGCGCAGAGGAGTCGAGCCTTGACCCGGAAAGAAAAGAGCGAGAGCTGGAAACGGGAAAACAAAGAGGAACGTGCAACCTGCCAGTTAAATAGAACTGACAAACAGTTCCCGCTCAGAGGCCACTTACTGGCCTGTTCTGGAGCTTTCTACAAACCTGCGTTACAGCTGTTCACCTTCACAACCAGCAGCCCGGACTTCGCTCGCTTGGTTTGTGGAATTGATGATTCTGACTCCTCCGGGCGGCCGGAAACTCGGACCAAGCCAGAGCCGGGATTAATCGCGCCGCGATCGAGCGGCGGCGCCGTGACGTTACGCGTGCTCGGCGGGGACGCGTCCCCGATGGCGTGCTAAGCAGCGTGTCAGCCCTGATGGGGTGGGGTGGGGGGGGGGCGGCTGCTCTCTGTCAGGATGCAGCAACAAGGTCAACGGCCGTTTAGCGGCGCGGCGTTCGCCGAATGCCAGGAAATCACGTCCCTGCGCCCGGGCCGTCGACCTTGTCTTGTTTAATGAAATGTAGTGACCAGGCGGAACTTCTGCAGCCTGTTAAACAGGCGGCGGGCTCGCCGCCGCCGCCGCGCGATTCCCTGCCCAACGGCCCGTGGTACAGAACCGCAACGCGGTAATGGCCCGCTTCAGTTAGCGTGCATGAGTAATGTGAGTGAATTACAGGACGGGCTGATTGGACAGATCTGAAACGCGGCGTTGATGACTGGCGGTGAAACGCGGGTGATGCTAATGCGAGGCTTTGATTAGCTTTAGCAGCGTCATGTTTTCGGGGCCGAGCCGTTCTCACGCTCCGGCTTTCTCCTTAACGAACAGATACTGCAGGAGAGCGGTATCGATCCGCTCGTCTCCGCGCTCGCCGTGAAAGAACATATTTCCCAAAATGTCAAACAGATTCCTTTAAGCTGGTCCTGCGGCGGCGACTTTCCGTGGAAATTGGAAATCACCGTCTGTCAAATGAAAATCCATATATGCAAACGATTACGTGAAAATGAAAGAGGGTTGTTAGATTTATCCTTTTGGATCTCGTTCCCATCCGTCGGCGGCTTCCGACCAGCAGAGGTGTGACACCGAGAGCCCCAAGGTCAGAGGTCGCTGAGCTCTCGGCCCCTAATCCATCCTTGGTGCCACTTAAACATGCACCGAAACCATTTTCCTCCGGGAGCTGGGACAAGCTGAGAGAACAGAATTAATTATGGATTATGAATGGTTTCAATGCAAAAACAACAGAAAAAAACCCAAAAGCAGCGCGGCGCCTTTTCTGAGGATACGAGTCGTTTGAAGCCTGAAATGTGAAGGAAACATGGAAGAGTTAAAAAGATCTTCAGATTTACTTTTTCTTTTTTTTTCCTTTCCAGTTCAATGGAAGAGAAAACGTCTGTTATGAAAAACGTCAGAGCAGAGAAGCATGACACAATCATTTCAGGAGACAATTATTGAGCGTATCGGTTGGTGCCGAGCGACGGGCGGTGCGTCTCTGCCCCCCCCCCACCCCGTCTCCGGGACGCGACTGTTCCCATGACACGCGCCTCGTCTCGCTGCGACGTCGGCCTTGAAAAGGACTAAAAAACAGTTTGAATGTAATGTAATTTAGCCTCCCGTGTCAGTCTCCTTGACAACTGCATCCATCATTGTCATCAGAGGCCACATCAGCGCGCGCCCCAAGGTTTCGCCAAAGGATGCCGGGATTGCGAACGCCTCACTCAGGTGTCTGAAGTCATCGCGGGGGGGGGAGGCAGAGACGAGGCCGCGCGCCCGGCGTCTTCTGAGCAGGCGGGCGGCGAGACCGCAGACGTGAGGACGCCACGGCGAAGTCGGGAGTTTGGATTTACCGTAGGCGGCGCGAGAAACTTCCAAGTCGTGGGCTGAGCGTGTCGAGGTGAGACGGAGCGGCCGCGGTCCGCTCGCGTTTGTTTACCGCTGACATTTAAGCCGGGTAATGGCTAATCGCCCTGCTATTCAGTGGGAGGCTAGTTTATCATATTTCATTAGTGCGCCTCATTAGGATCAGATGAAGGCCCGGATCAAGTATTTCAGAGGAGACCCCCCCCACACACACACACACACACACACACACACACACACACACACACGCACACACACCTCAACTTCAAGTAAAAAAAAAAAAAAGTAGCTAGAAAAAGACGACATCACAGGATTTATCTGCCTTTCATCATGTGGAGGTCGTCACTTTCACCGACCAGTCAATTAGAGCTTATTAAAGCGTCTCACGCGCGGCCGCTGCACGCCGTTCGCTGCACGCTGTTCACTGCACGCCGTTTATTGCACGCCGGTACTCGTTTGAGGTCGACACCCTCATCGTCTCATCAATACCGATCAGACGCTGAAAGATTTTCAGCTGAGGAACGTTCTGACTTAACGGTAAAAAACACCACGGAGGGAGACAAACAAAAGATGGATGAAATTATTGAGCAGTGGATTTGCATGAGATGTTTCATCTGCGGGACATCTGTCCTCCGCAACAAGATTTTAACGATTCGTCGCCGTAAACTTTAAAGGGAGCAAAAGTTGCGATGTGTCCCTGAAACACGCCCCCTGCCGGTCTCTCGCTTCCCGGGACTTTTCATGTCGGTTCCACCTTGAACCGGTTCCCGAGGCCCGCTGCGAGACAGGAGACAGATTAATGCCACCCCCTTTGAAATCTCAGTCACATCGCAGGGGCACCAGCTCGACCATGAAAATAAATCAAGAGTCGGCCATCTGTCAGCGCCCTGACTAATGTCCAGGCCCCGGATCTCGCTTCTGATTTCCACCCAGATCCAGAGGAGAGGGGACGGAGAGAGAGACGTTATCCCCGCGCAAACTCGCCATCATCGTGTCTTCTGACGGGCCAGGAGGAAAAAAAAACAAACAAACATCAAATCAAACACTCCAGTGACAGAGGAAGGTCAAGTCCCCGCCGTCACGTTTAATTAACGCCGGAGCGAAGCGTGATTCGCATCTCGGAGCTCTGCGTCTGTACTGAGCCGATGTATTTGTTACATCGGAATCAAATGTGTATTCATATGAAATCAATAAGCTCCAGGCAAGGCTGGTTTTCTAGGAAAGCACGGTCCTTGGAAACTGGCAGGGTATTATTAGACTTCCCATATTTTAGCAACGCACGTGCATTATTAATGGAAAATCAGTGACCAGTAGGACAGTAGGACGCAAACGGACGCCGTGAACGAGGTGCGTCGCCGTACGTTTCCTCGCAGGACGCCGGCTGCTGACAGCTTTATGGATCCGTGCGAAGGTTCCCCGGCAGAACCCGCCTTTATTCGCCCGCTGAAGAGAACCGCCGACCCAGAGGCTGCCCCCCCCACGCGTGAGTGGGCGAGCTTACAGTATGTCGGCGTAATTAGCATCCCTCTGCACTTTGTGTTCTTGCAGCTGCTTGGTCATAAATATTGAAACGTACACGGGTAACGTGTAATGTGGGATGATGACTGCCGACAACGGTAATGCGTGCCGGAGCCGGCGCCCGTGTTGCCGGAGCGACGTGCGCACAAACAAGTCCGCGTGTACCCCCCCCCCCCCGCAAATAGCTGCGCGCTCAATTATTAAAGAGGGAGCATTGATTTCATGAATTAGCAAACAAAGGCGGGGGGGTTGCACGCCCGGTGACGCAAGCCTTACCGTACTCACCGTACTTTCAAGTTCTGTGGTCGGACTGTGATAAGAAAACAAACGAACTTGAACGTGACGGTTTGAGGAAGCGAACGAGCGATTAAAGTTTCGTGATCCAAATTTCACACGACGTGTTTTCTGAAGTGGCCCCGGGGACCAGATGGCCACCGCCATGTTTGTTGGGGGGGGTATGAATTTGTATGAATTGCCTTTAGTTCCGTCGTGGAGCCTGTTAATGGGAATAGAGGACGTTTGGGACGGCGCGCGCGTCACGGCGGACGTATGAAATCACGATAAAGCGAGAGGAGCGCTACTGGAATTATGGGTAATTATAGATGAGAGAGCGCGGCGTGAAATCCACATCAGTGGAATAAACAGAGAAAATATAACGCTGGTTAATATTGCGTGCGCAAAGGATTAAGAAAAAAAAAAAAAGAAGGGCTGGTCGGGCCGCTATCGATCCGGCGATGAGTCAGACGCCGACACTCTGCCCAGGTTTGTCTTGTAAAAAAGAGCCGGGCTGTAACTGCAGAGGTTCACTGGTCGGATCAAGGATGAATAAACAAATAAAAACAGATATTACGGTTTGCAGCTGTTTCACGAGCTCCGTGATCATTTCTCACGGAGCGCTGGGGGAGGGGGGAGGGGGGGTGGTGCAGTCGTCAGCCGAGCAGCGCGTGATATGAAATATGACGTCCGGTTTCTGCTGTTAACAGATGGCAGCATCCCTCCTTCATCCCTCCTTCATTCATGTATTTCCCTACAAACACAAAGCAAAGTCTCTCTGGCGTAAAACCAATCGTGACGTCCGCCGGTAGCCGTGTGTCCGTGTGTCCGTGTGTCCGTGCCTCAAGCCGTTCTGAAAAAAAAAAGCAGATTTGCCGACCGGCTGGCCGGCGACACCATTCATCTCCCGCCGGCGTGGAGGCTAAGCGCCCGCTCACCTGACCGCCACGCGTCGTTGACCGCCGCGGCGTGAAAACATTGCGAGGTCGAGCGTCCGCCGGGAGCCGGGCTTTTCCAGTCCCGGCTTCGCTTCCTCCTCGCCGTGAGCGGAGCGGGGGATTCTGGGAGGAAGAGATGCTCAGGCGGCGAGCAAATGCAATTTGTTTTGTCAGGCTGATATTTATGGATTAGCGTCCTGGTGCCGTCTGACGAGTGGCGCCGCGCCGCCCTCCGCTCTATATTTTTGCCGTCACTGTCACAATAACAATGCAAATGTTTTGTCAGAAGACCGGAACGAGAAGATGTACTGGAGCCGCTCTGTTCTCACGACACCATGTTCTGACTGAGTCCAAACACACACACACACACACACACACACACGTCCGAGTTAAACTAACACAGCCCAACGTTTATCAGATCATCCAGCAGATGATTCATTTGGATTATTCGGACGAGCGCTCGTCATCTAAAACAGCTGGACGTTCGCGTCCCGCCGATCTGACGCCATGATGCTGATTCATTCCACTGTCAACATCTGTCAGACGTGTGTGATGTCATTACAGCGGTATGGATTTTTTTTTTTATGGCATCCACTAAATTGATAAATGGCCTGTCAGGTGAACTTGGACTTGCACTAATGAACGTGGGAGCTCCTCGCCCTGACAGGTGCGACCCTTTGCCAAGAGCTCGACCACAACAGAACCCCCACATGTTCTGAACACGGCCCGGTGAATTATGAAGTCAGGGGGGAGGTGGGGGAGGGTGGAGGGTGGAGGGTGGAGGGGGGGGCTGTCTCAGATGAAATACAGGCCACATGTAATTATCCACGGCCTCATGTAAACCTGCAGTTTGAACACGGTGCAGTGTGAAAGAGAAACAGCCGTCATCCTCATCTTCATCTGCCGCCGATGAAGAGCAGGACAAGTGGAGTCGGACAACCCGACGGCGCCTCTGCCCATCAGATGACTCCACCATGCACCGCCCGCCAGCTCAGACGACGACGACGACGTCGAGCGCGGCTTCAGGAGAAACAGCGAGAGCCACCGGAAATCTGAACTTTATATAATTAAAAACCAACATGGCGCCGGGAGAGAATGTGGCGCTGTCGTCACTTAGCAACAGCCGGAGCTGCATATGGATTGTGTAAATTGTGCAGCGAGGCAGACACATTGCTGGTGCGACGGACACACGCAGAGATGGACTCGGTGGTTCGCCGCAAATTCGCCGTCTTCATAATCGCGCTCTTCATTCGCCGCGCCCTACAGGCCGCCTGATTTCTCCGCGGGCCCGAGCCTATTCAATCAAATCGAGTGAAACGGCGGCGGCGCAACTTAATGGGAAACGCGGCTCCTCCCCACACGCGGGAAGCCCCGCCGCCATCGCTGCGCCGCGCCGCAGAGTTCCTCAGCGCGGGCGTGGCGTTTCGCCCCACCGCTCCGTCCGAAGAACCGGATAAGTATTCAGATAAACGGCGCCCGGATTAGCACATGAAAGCAAATGAAATTTATTATGAAACGGTGTTTTTTGTGCGCCCGCCCCTTTTAGATGAGGCCCCTGCGCTGACGTGCAGTCAACAGCGAGGAGAGGCGAACGTGACGACCCCGCTTTGTTCTGCTTCCTCCACCTCCGCCCTCCACCTGCGGCTCATTTGCATAACTGAGTCCTGAGCCGCAGGAGGACAGTTCTCAAAATGTGACATCACCAGCTAGCTAACGCCCGCTCTCATCCACAACCGTCGCCGCCGTGCGTGGCGTTCTCTCGTCACGTTGCAGAACGCATCCGTCACGGGAGGAAACCGTGAACTCAAATGCCGTCCATTTTTTTTTTTGTTGTTGTTGTTTTTTTTTCCTCGCCGGCTCGCCTTCGCCGTCTTTGCTCTTTGTGAATGTGTGACATCAATACGTGTTTGTGTGTGTGGGAGTTTAAAGAAAAAAAAAAACACAAACCAAAACATACCGTGTCCAACTCTGCAAATGTGGATTTATTGTTGTCTGAAAAGATTGGATTCTGTGCGACCTCTAGTGTGTGTGTGCGTGTGTGTGTGTGTGTGTGTGTGTGTGTGTGTGTGAGTGTGTGTGTGTGTGTGTTCTAACCTCGCTCTTCTGAGGGAGACAACTTTTCTATCTGAAGTGGCTTCTGTCATTTCCTGAATTTAAATTCTTGCGAGCGGGACTTAAGAAGTGCTCTCTCTCTCTCTCTCTCTCTCTCTCAGTGTCTCTCTCTCTCTCTCTCTCTGTCTCTCTCTCTCTCTCTCTCTCTGTAACACCCCCCCCTCCCCCCGGCTGTGTTTTTAAACACACTGGCATCTGTGTCTTCGCGGTGGGGTCGGCGGTCACAGCGAAGCTGCGTGCTCCGTGTCCATAAGAGCTCGGCCCGGCTCGGCCCGAGAGCTCGGCCCGGCTCAGCTCGGCCCAGCTTGGCCCAGCTTGGCCCGGTTTGGCTCAGTTCAGCTCGGCCCGGCGGCACCAGGCCATCTCACCAGACGAGCAGCCTGGGCGGCCGCGTGGTTCCTGCACACATACGCTGCAGAATTAAATCATTCCCTGCTGACAAAACAGCGGTCACTGCAATGATTTAAAAGGCGGGGCTGGGTGGAGATGGGTGGGTGGGTGGGGGGGTCATTGTTTGGATAGACGGGGGGGGGCCGGTTCACTGTGCAGCTCAGCAGAGAGCGAATCGATGCAGAACGTCTCCTCTTACTGTGCCAGGAGAATCACGGCGTGGATCCTCTGTGCGCCCGCACGCCGCGTCCTTCACCCTGTCTCTCCGTTTTCACCGGGGATCCCGAGTAATCCAACCCCCCCACCCCCACCCCCCGCCACCATCATGGAAACCGGGGCTGAATCCGGACACATAAAGTCAGTTTGTTCATCGGCACGATTGTTTTCAGAGCGCGGGGAAGCTGCTCCACAACAAAGCCGTTGTCATAAATGATGCATGTCGCATCTTACGCCGCTTTCTCTCCCCGTTCCTTTTTGAGACGGTCGTATATTTTTCAGAGGGCACAGACACAAACGGCGTCGCCCCGCTGCTCGGGGCGCCAGATCAGCAAAACGCTCAGAGGCGTCGTTTTTTGAAGGCAACGACGAAAGAAAGGTTTCTGCTCTCGGGCTGGAGGAGGAGCGGTTCCTCGCCGCGCCGCGTCTCATTACGAGACGTAAACAGCGCAGTTGATTCAGGTAATTGTGGCGCTTCCTGTTTGCCCCGGCGTGCGGGCGGCCTCGGCTCAAACAAGCCGGACGCCGTAAGCCCACGAGCTGAGCGGAAAACCAAACAAAAACAGCGGAGGATTCCAGGGTTTAGTTTGAAGTGGACAAAAACGTCCCACTTGTTTGTCTCTTTACCGAGAGAGAAAAATCTCGCCGCGTCTGTTGTTTTTTCCTCCTCAGCACCACATCAGCGAGGCGGCGGCGGCGGCGCCGAGCCATCAGCGAGACGGGAGGGAAAAGACGAGGGGAGACCTCAACGTTTGACAAACTGTAAACACGGCGGCTCGTCTGCCAGCAGGAAGTGAATTAATACAGCGGTCGCGCGGCGCAACTTCTCTAAATGAGAGCCGATCCGACGAGTTCACCGCAACACGCAAAGCGATCACGCGTGTTGCGAGGACCGCGCCGGGTCCCGGGGCTAAGAAGCTTTCTGGTTTACTTGGGTAATCCCGGCTGTAAGTCCCCCTCACGACTGTCAGCGCGCCGCCGCCGAAGAGAACACAACAGGAAAAATGTAATTACTCCGACTCTGTATTTTCGTCTGGAGGTAATTAGCGACGCAACACTGCAACCTTGGGAAGATGTGTGTTGTTTGTTTTTTTTCTGCCAATGCGCTTCGTATTTACTGTTACTGTATTTGCGGGTTTAGCTGCAGAACCAGAAGCAATTACACCTGATTAGAACGTTTGCGACTGCGATATGGAAACGGCTGCTGCGGGGCCAATCTAATTACTGTACCCTTTTAAAAAACGTGGCATGTTTTGCCTTTTGCCTACATGTGTTTTAATTTTTTAAGTGGAGAAACAAAATAATTGGATTTTTTTTTTTCTTATTAAAGGGCTCCTCCCCCTCCTGGATGGGCCAATCAGAAATTGCGATTGTGAGATCGGGTTTGCTCCACAGGAAGGGGGAGAGAGAAAAAAAAATGTCTTTCATTAAAACGACACTGAAGTTTCGGGGGTCCCATCTCCCAGAGTATCTCTGCTCGTTTTCCTCGCGGACGCGCACGTGAACGCAGATCAGGAGGTAACGGCGAGCGGCGCAGGTGCCGGCACAGCCTGCCGCCGCTTAATAATGAGCGTTATTACAAAGACCAGATGTTGGGCTCATCGTCCGCCCTCTAATTTGATTAGCAAATTGTCAATACAGAGTCCAGGCTCTTCAGGGAGGCCGGATGGAGGAGCATCAAGCGCTAATTTAGCTGTCTGCTAACCAACGCGGCGCTGGGGGGGGGTGTCACACCGGTCTGCCAGCTCGTTCGCCCTTTTCACAGCAAATTCCAAACATATGTCACGCGGCGGCACCGCTGTCGTCCCAATATTACGAGGTGCCATCGCCCCCGCTGGTCGGCCCGGACGCTCGCGGAGTGACCGCCCCGCCGCAAATTAGCGCCCGCGGCTTTCAAAACGCCACAATTAGAGCTGGAGCGCTGTGGACACGCCGGGCCCGCTGAGAATTTTTTTTCCCCAATTAAGTCAAATTGACTTTGCTGGGGTCTGATTGTCGGCTACGTGGCGAGCGCTGGATCTTCATCAACGGTAATTGCACTTCAAAGAGGGTGGGGGGGGTAATAATTAGAAAAACAGCATGAGTCCAACATGAGGCTAATAAATCTGCTCACAGACTCTGACACGTCGGACAGGCTGGAAGTGGTTAAAGGAAACACCACGGTGAATTAGAAGCCCCAGAAATAAGAGGCGGAGCTTCACGACTCGTGTTTTGAGGTGGCGGGGGGCCCTCGCGTCCGGATCGCGTTCCGGGGGGTGAAGGTGTCGTGGTCGTGGCTCAGGCTGAAGGAAATGTTAGCAGAAGTCAGAAGTCTTGGCTCTTTCAAGGCCACAAAAAATGAGATGAAAATTCAACTCGTGCGAGGCTGCAAAGAGCGGAAACGCCCGTTCATGACGACATGTTAATTACTGAAGCAAAACGTTCCAGTCGGGATGGATCTGAATGTGTAAAAAAAATCACTAAAATACAAAAAAAAAAGGAAAAAGTGGCGGCTGAAGAAAATTGGAACAGTTGGTGAAGTCATTGCAGAAAAAGTGCGACACTTATCTCGGCTGGGGAAATCGTTTCAGGTGTCTTATCAACATCCTTTCCATTTATTTATCATTTCCTGCGTCAGCGCCGGCGCTCGCAATATACCGATTGGAGGGAACGATTAGTTTAGCCCGCACCTTTACTTGATAATGTGCAGCGGTTCACAGGTGTGATTTACTCTGCAGAGAATCCGCTATGAAAGGCGTCGTATCGGGCCGCGCCAATCACCACATCTTTATTTGTGTTTTTTACGGCGCCGGCCTGGACGTAACACGCAGTTTTACAATCTGACGGCTCAGATCGCTAATGAGGATTTAGCTTTGTTCTGACTCCGGCGTCTCTGTTCTGAATCAAACAATGGCGGATCAAATGGGCGATGTTTGCATCCGCCTCCCCCCGTGGTGGTGATGGTGAGGGGGGGGCAAGAGAAAACAACTGAATCTGCTCGCGTTCCAGTCGTTAAACAAGCAATTAGTCGTAAAGCTTAAGCTTTAAGCACATTTCAAACGGACAAAGCGAGAGCTCGCCGTCGTCCTCGCCAGACTGCGTTCAAAGAGCTGTCGAACTTCTGAGCTTCTTACTTTACACGTAGACGGAACGTGAGAATCAGGTGTAAAAAAAAAAAAACAGCAAAAAACTAAAGACTCCTGTCGCAGCAGAGCGGTCATTATCGGCGGCGTGCGAATCGTAACCGGCGCCGCCGTCACTGCTCTGCGAAACAGGTTGTTATTGTGTGTGTGAGACCCTCATCAGGCGGCCTCTGATTCAATTTCTGCTTCAAAGTCAGCGCGACTCCACTCCCTTCGTCATCTCGCTGCGTGAGGATTACGTGTCACGGCTGTCACGCCAAATTGCAAGTCTGCAGAGCGA
The DNA here is from genome assembly GCA_016785225.1 of Psettodes erumei. Classification (NCBI taxonomy): domain Eukaryota; kingdom Metazoa; phylum Chordata; class Actinopteri; order Pleuronectiformes; family Psettodidae; genus Psettodes; species Psettodes erumei. Next base: position 514,594 of record JAFBJZ010000351.1, read on the forward strand.
GCGGGAGCGCCGGGCCACGCTAAAGGTGACGGCAGACAAATAAAGCAGCCGGCGAAAAACAGCCGGTTCTGTCCAACAGGGCCAACACCACTTCACACGGAGACAAACAAAGCACGGTGGACGTTCAAGAGAACTGAGTTGACAAAAAGTTTTAAAGACAGTCGCTGCAAAAAAAACAGAAAAACGCCCGACTCGGAGCGTAAATCGCACCTTAAGTAGATTTTGTCTTACAGGAAGTGACGTTCGTCTCTGCGGTGATTCAACGCACCGCCCCCCCACCGATTGCAAGGCCGAACGCGAGGCCGTCGGGGGGGCGGTGGCATTGGGGCGGTAACCTTGGCGTAATGTGTGGTAATTTTACAGCCGGCTCTGAAACCAGCTCCCAGCGCAAAGTTCCTGGCTTTCATTAATAAAGCTGCCATCTCCATCACGGCAGATGCCCCCGCGCCCAGCATATGTGCGAGGCCGTAAATCCAGATTACCTGCTTCTTGTGTGGCTTCTTCAGCCATCTGCTGTGATTTAAACAGTGGGCAGCACTTCTTTTTTTTTTTTTCTTACTCCTCCCCCCTCTGAAGGAAAAGGATGGCAGCGGCTCAGGAATCACTTGGCCAAGACTTCAGTGAATTAAACAAGAGCAAACCGCCGTGAGTGATTTAACATGTTCCAGAGATTTTCTCTTTTTATTTATTTATGCCGGGAAATAAAATATTTGCTTCAGTTCATATATATAATCATAGCTCCAAGGGCATTTTTAGAGGATTATTCTGATTATATAGTGTTTTGGAGAATGATTTTAAGCGCAATGCCCTGAAGTACTGATGTGATACTGCAGTATTATACTGTATTAGAGGTAGAACACAGAGATTAAGACACGTTGTGGGTTAAAGTGAGCCATGACAGGGAATTTCGCCCGGGGTGCATGTGCTCCTATTGATTTTCCTTATTAATTTCATAAGCTTCTTGAGGATGAAGGAGAATGAAAAAAAAAAAAATTGAAGATGCGAAACCCGACGTGCCTTTGAGAAGTCGAGGAGGATATTTGAGCAGCTCGGTTTCATCCCCCCACCAGCTACTGTACACTCAGATGGTGAGCCAGTGAAATCAAAAAGAAAAACAATGGCTCCGCATCAAACGGGCCGTCGAGCTGGCTCGACACAAAGTGTTCGCATCCGATCTTCTGTCTCTCCTCTCCGTCCAGAGACAGAACTGGTCCCGTGTTGGCCAGAACTTCATTCCTAGTTGTCTGAGTCTCCGGGCGAATGTCGTGAGAGAGAGAGAGAGAGAGAGTTTTAAATGTCAGCTTGAATGTCAATACACCACCAATTTGGTTCGGCCCGTGTCTCTCTGTGGACAGAGAAGATCCTCACAGGAGATTTTGGCTCCACCTTTTCTTGAGACCTGACACCAGACCCAGAACTGCCGGGTCTTTACCCGTGAGGAGGCTGGACTCTGGTGTTCCCCTCGGCCCGGTTTCAGGAGCTTAACCTCGTTACGTAACATCCTTTGCTTAGCGCGGCTTTAATTTGGGGGGGGTTTCAAACCGGGTCAGCCTGGTCCTCTGTATCTACCAGGGAGCAGTGAGCGCTCATCAATGCGGCGGAGCGGGAGGGCGACTGACACCTCGGTAACCCCCGGGCCGCGTGATGGAGCATCTGGCCTCGCCAGGTGGACACGCTCATTGTCCGGCTGCCTTATCTCCTCGGGGCCATTCCTCCTGAAGATCAGCGGGACTGACAGAGCCGGAGCGTTCCTGCACAAAACCTCCGGAGCAGGAAAAGCCTCGGGGAGAGCGCCGGCGATGCGGGTGGTGGTGGGGGTCCAACGGCGCCCGGACCGGAGGCTGTCTGGAGGATCCTGAACGGGCCCTGAGAGATTCAGAATCTGGCTTGTTAATTAGCGGCGGTGAGATAGATTTCGGATGGTTCCGCTGATAAGCCCGCTGAATGCTCTCTGCTGTGTCTGCTGTAATGTATAGTGGGGGCAGAACAATTTAAAGCACCCTTGGGAGCGGATCGATGGGACGGCCCGTTTGTGTCCTAACGCATTATATTTGACGAGTGATTCCATATCTCAGGATGGATGGTTATTGTGTGACCCGAGCAGAAGTGGAGTTTGATGTGATGGTAAAATCATTACGTGGCAGACGGGGGGCGGCGGAGGGGGGGGAAGTAAAAAACGTCTTAAATAAGTTCTGACATTGTGGCACCCTCTGCGGCGGGGTTCTTAATATTTAATTTGGTGTGTTGATGACGATCCCTCGATGTGAGATCCAGCGCGAGGCAACCATCCAGGAGATAAATGAAGTCGTCGCTCACTGTAACTACCTCTGAAACCTGCTCTCAATGTTTTAAAAATGACGAGCTGCACGCCGGGTCAAACTGCGGCGGGCCGAGCCGCTCTGAACCGATCGTATATCGAGCGGGAGAGCTTCTGTTCCTCCAAACGAAACTGCAGCGGCCGGCGACAATGTGAAGCAAATGCACAAGTTTTCATTCTTTGCTGATGAATATGTTTTCTACCTTGGAGACGGTGAGACAAGAAAACGCTGCAGCGTTACACCTGAAACAGAGGTGAAACGGAGGAGAACGACCTGAACGAAGCTTCTTCTGGCATGAAGGCTGTTTATTGTTTATGATGCGCGTGTGTTTATTCACGGTAGCGACACATCAGCGTGTTGTTTTTCACACGCCTGATTGTACGATCGCTGCTACCGGCTGTGAGGACGGACCCTCCCAAATCGGCGTTCTCCGCCTCCGCACCCCCGCAATGAGGATTTCATTGCACATTATTTGGCTTAATGAGGTAAGAGATTAAGATGTCGCCCTCACGTTGGGCTCAGATTGACGGCGACCGCTCGTGGCGTCGTTTGGGGCGGGAGTGATGGAGGAGTGGTGATTTCCAGTGGTGGAATTTGCAGCAGGCAGACGGGTGAACGCATCTCGGCCTCTCGGATCGTCCAGACGGTTTTCATTTGATTTAAAGTCAGAGGTTATTGATTGATGTAATTATACGGGGCTGACGTGTCGCTGCTTTAATCTCGTTGCGGTGCGAGGGAGAGATTTCTGTTAAAACCACATATCCGAGTTAATGAAAAGGGTTACTCTTCATTTCACTTATTTACCTGTTGGTTATTTGTCACCTGATTGAAGTCGTGCTGTTTGCGCTGAACGTGGTTACCCTCTGTAATTAGCCTCATATATAGAGAGAACCCTGCAGCGTTTGGTTTCCCTGTACAACACCAGTTGCTCTTCTCAGAGTTTCTTTATGGGCGTTTTGGATGAATTCCTGGTTGTTAGAATCCTTATTACATTACAAACATATATATAAATATAATATATGTGTGTTGCATCACGGCGCTGCGAGGCCCCGACGGGTGGGCAGAGTATCGATTGGGCTGGGCGTAACTAACGGCCACCGACACGGGAGTTCAGGGCCGAGACGCTGTAATTCTGAGGTCTGGATGCGGGTGGGGGTGGGGTGGGGGGGGCTCCGTGGGAGGAGGTTGGGGACGGGGGTTAGCGCGACGCCACCCCCCCGCCCCCCCACCCCCCCACCCCCCTCCCGACCCGGTGACGACATTTGGACCGTTGCTCTCGCTGCGTTTGACCTCAGACTCCCGTATTGATTAGGCGTTATTAAATGTTTATGCCTCTTGTGGGTCGGGCACTTGTGTCCAGATATATGGACTTCTTAAAGGGTCGACACACAAACACAAAGGTTTGTCACGGCGAGCGCACAATGAACACGCTCCCAGGAACCAGCTTCAGGGACTGGACTTACACGTCCTGCTTGTTGGTGGGGGTGAGAAGATTATCCCACCGGATTCACGCTGCCGTCCCGCAGCACGCCGGGGGCCATATTTAGCAGCAGACGCTGACATGCTTGACCTCGCACACACACACACACACACACACACACAAACACACACACAAGCTGGATTACCTGGTGATACACTCCTGATTCTCTAACACCAGATCTGTCTGGCACAGATTAGCGCTCAGGAAATCAACAGGCTGAGGAGCTGAGGAGCTGAGGAGTGACCCACACACACACACACACACACACACACACACACACACCACCGCTGTTTGTTTGTTGTTGTTTTTTTTTCCTTCAAACTAGCTCCTGGTAAATAGCTGCTGGAGCCAGCGGCTTTTAAAATATTCATCAAGCCATTTTCCAGCGTCCCCAAACGCCGCTCTCGTTAGACGAAGTCGCTCGTGACGCCTGGACGGTGAGTTTTAGTTTGAAAGTAACTTTTGAAGCGAGTAACTGTCGCGGAGTCGTATCTGTCTTTTCGCCGTGACTCAGAGAGTCAGAGCAGACGGCGTGATGGGGAGTCATCGCCCTTCGTGAAGCGCAGTGTGTCAAAAATGTGATCAAACGGAGTCGCCGGGGGCTGAGTGCACCACGCACATACAGTATGTGATCACGGATGGTGTCCTCTGAAGGGTGGAGCTGCCGCTACACCCCCCGAGTCTGCGGGGGGGGGGGGCACATACATGTGCAGAGGGTAACTGATGTGATGTCAGGCTCCTGGCCGGAGAGTCAAATCATTCAAAGCATCATTCGTCCGCTTCATCTTCAGCCGCCGAGCCCCGCCGCTCGTTCGCCATCCGTCGTTTGCGTTAATGCACCGTCTGTCGGGTCAGACCATTATCACGCCGCCGACGCCGCGTGTTGTCGGGAAAAAAATCATCCAACATTTTCCATATGAGAGGGCAGAGCTGTGCGGCGCATTAATGGATCCACTTTAGATACAAATACAACATTTAGCTTTAATAAAGCTGATTTACGGTTGCGTTGTCCTTTTAACGTTTTCCCAGGTTCTCCTGAGTCACAGCCGACGCGCCGGCCGCACTAACAACCGGTTGCGCGTGTGCCGTGAATTTCGAGTGTACTCCGCTCTGAGGGAAATGACGCCGTCCAGAATGATTCTGTCTCTGTGGCGGTCGGGTCACTATTTCAGAACCTCGAGCTTCTGCTCTTATGGGACGGGTTTCGCCAGAACTCAGGATGGGGGGCGGACGGAGACGTTTGCGAGCGGTTGCTCTGCAGGTTGTAAACGAGCTGGAACAAACGAGGCAGGTTGGATTAATACGAGCAGTTCACAGAGGAAGAGCTGCTCCGTCGGCGGAAATAATCTCATTAGCCGAGTTTGTTATTCGAGAAATTTGGAAAGCGGGGACTCTCTCGTAAACATGAATTAGAATATAAATGGTTACGACTTATTCTTTTCTTTCGTTCCTGACCCTCGGCGGCCATGGGGTCAGGGATGAGATGCTTCTTCTTCTTCCTGGTCGTTCGCTCCGGCTGAAGCCTGACATTCCTCAGCAGCACGACTTCAAGCGGCGACTCCTCCGAGTCGGAGACAATTTGAGGGAGGCAGGTGTCCCCTCGTCTCGCGGCGACACCTGACGCCGTCCATTTTCGGCTGCAGAAACCCCCCCCCATCACTTTTTACCAAACGCTCTGGGTGTAATGAGAGGGAAGCTTGCGAAGCCGCCAGAAATGGTGCGTTTGAACCGAGCGTGTTTTGGCCCCTGGGGGGGCGGGGGCGTAAAAGAGTCGGAAAAGGACCCTGAGGATTATTAATGTTCCTATTGGTCTGTGGCTCCGACTGAGGCTGACTGGGACTTCAGCGGTAAAAAGGACATTATTCTAATTTGAATGTTGCAATCCCCCCATGTATCCTTGCAAGGAAAAGACTGCAGTTACATCCGTCACTATATATTACCATCTCTTCTTTTTTTTTTTTTTTTTCGTGGCACATAACACCCACTTAAAGCTTGGGAGTGCTGATTCAGCAAAGGGGTAATCCTTTTTGAAAAGAAGCCTATTTTCCAACAAATATGAGAGAGCGCTAAATCTCCGCAAAAAAAATAATACTCTACAGCGATGATTAGTATAATTTTGTGTAGTAGGAAAGTTGGATATCTGTCATCCTGTGTCTTGTCATCGAAGCTGTTTCCGCAGAGCAGGGTGACAATGTAAAAAAAAAAAAAACCAAAAACCTTCTGACTGAACTTCCCAAACTCCACCCGTAAATACGACCGCCCCTACTTACACAACGCTCCTGCGATTCCACATGCGAACACATTCCTTCCACACAACCCCGCCAACAAAGCCAACACGCTTCTCCGCTGCGCCGCAAACGCCTTCAATTTCACCGCAACGACGGGGCTAAGTTGGGAGGTTAAGAGCCAAACGGAGCGCGGCGCTGACGACCTCTCGGCCCTGCTAAAGGTTTGGGGCTGAATAAACACAATACATCATAAAAAAATCATCCACAATATGGTCACGCACACTTTCAGGCTCTAAATAATGAATCCGGAGCGTCTTCGGTTCGGCTTAATTTTTCCCCTCTCTCTTTTGAGGATGTTATAGCGGCGTTTCCTGTGTTTGCTGTTGCCACGCCTGCGCAGGTGGCGTTCAGGTGAGGAAGTGATGCGTCCGAGCCGCGGCGGATCGTCGTCGGCCGTCCCTCGACTTCCTGGACCCAAAAGTTGAAATGAATCTGCGCGGCCGGGCCCGACCTCCCTCCTTAATGCATCCGACGTCAAGCGTCACCCGCCATGCAGTCTCTCATCCCGCTATTACCGCGGATGATCCGATGCCTCGCGGTCGCGCCGCACGCCAGCCCCCCCCCCACCTCAACCCATATTACAGTTTCCGACTCGGGTTTCATCCGCGGCCGTTGCGGCGCTCGGACCCGCTATTGATCACATGAATGATTCAAAGGGCAGAGTGAGTCACAATAATAAACAAGCGGGCTGTTATTAATAGTATTTAGATGGAGGGAGCAGTTTGGTTCCTGCCCGTGGAGAAGGGGATTCATTAAGTGGACTGAAGTGGATCCTTTCATGGGATAAATGTGGGGGGGGGCTGAGGTCTTTGTACAAACAGCCAGTTTGTCCAATTCCATCACTCCTCCAGTAACTACCGCACCGTGTCCACGGCCCCTCCGGCAGCTCCGCTGACTTCCTGCGTGTCTTTTTGAGACGACCCGACCTTAAAAAAACAAAACACCACCCTCCGTATCTGAGTTGATGGGTGGGTGGTGGTGGTGGTGGTGGTGGTGGGGGCTCCATTTTCTGAGCTTTGATGAGCACGGGGGGGGTGGCTTGTACTGCACAGCAGCTTTACTGTACATTTTTTTTCTGGCCTGGGCGTGATTTCTCAGAGAAAACAAAACATTATGTATGATTAATGTCGCTGGATTAACATGCGCTGCATTTATTTATGCCATGTTCATGTTTTGTCGGTACCAGTCAGAGATTAACAGTCAGTTTTAAGATAATCCAGGGAACCAAACCTGGTGAAACGTCTATTTTTGGACATTTTTTTTTTTTTGACAACTCTCATCTCAAACTTCCCAGAATTCAGTTCTTTTCCGTCCGGGCGGTCGTCACATCCTCGGTGTGAGAGCGGCTCTTTATGCGAGAGCCCTGATTGGTTGCGGCGGGTCTATAAATGAGATCTGCGCGCACGGCAGGGCAGAGATCCTCGGGGCGCCGCCGGAGGCGGGAGCACGCGGCGCCGCACAGTTTCCGGCGCTAACCTGGAAAGACATGTACACGTTATAATTTTATCACCCGCGCCGTTCGCTCTCATGCGAGCGCGCGGGGTCGTCCGCCCGCCATGTCACCCGAAACACACGCTTCGCACAACGGCAGCGATCCAATGGCGTACACCTCGCCATGGAACGTTAAATAATTCATTCGCAGCTACATTTCAGTCTTGTCGGGGGGGGGAGACTACAGCTGCAGGAAAAAAGGTACTTTTATTCCCCACAAATCAATGGCTGGGGTTGTTACAGAAATAACAATGTGACCTTTCGTTTTGAGCAAGAAACTGGAACGTAACGCCCCCGTCGCACACGGGAGGGGGCAGAAATTCAGTTTAT